>JABASH010001903.1:0-22974 GCA_019776445.1 Tomocerus maximus | reverse complement strand
CATAAATATGACATGAATATTATCTATTTATTTTGTATTTAGATTTTTAACAATTAAAATCTATTAGAATGAGTTATACCTATTATAATTATGGTTGCAAAAATTATTTTTTAAGAAAAACTTTCATCTGTAGCTCTGTGTATCATTTCCGCGTCTAAAAAGGACACAAAATTAAATTGCCCATAAATATGATAATGTCACGGCATACATAGATGATTTTCTATTCGGTTTTGTCTCAACGTATCTAGTTTACATAATTTGCTGCATGAGCAAACTTTGCTCATAATATCACTAGGTAGAAAATAATTTTATTTCATGCATACAGAATTAGTCAACAAAAAGCATGGATACATTTTCAACTACTGGATACATTCGTATCGAGAAGACTATTTGACATGGTCACATCACAACCAGTAAGTCCTCATCCTATGAATGAGTCCATAATATTAGTCAAATAAAACAAAGAATTCTCTGAGATTGGTTTTTAATTATTATACTGCATACCCCAATCTAAACTAAACTGTGGGTAGATATTCTACCCAATGCCATTTGCACTTTTTTCCATACTAAACGGAATGTTGTATAAACGTGATTGGAATTATAATTACACTCTGTATAAAAGTCTCCTTTTGATACCTATGTACTTAGCTGTTATATACACTGATTGTGTACAATATTAGAAAATAACCAACTTGTAGATACTGATAAGATGACAATTTATAAGCCAAATGGTAAATAACTGGCAATTGTTACAGAACAGAATAGTTTTGGCTGGTTTAATATATTTATCGATTAAATCCACAGAAATGCAGAAATCCGTTTTCATTTTACATATCTGTATATTTGAAATCATAATAACAACATACGTTTGCTTTAGGAAAATGAGTTACGCCATTAAATTTTATTTGACATAATATTACATTGCACAGGACAGAGCGAGTGATGAAGTGATGAAATATCACATGCATCCAGGAAATGAACGTGAAGTAAGTGAAGTGCTAAGACAGAAATGCCTTAGCAGAACTGCATTTGACTTGTAGCATTTCATTAGGCTCTAATGAAATGGTCAGGACGTAAACACATAATATCCGGAGGGGATTTGCAAAGATGGGACATAAAAATGAACCATATATTATGCACCCAACCAAGTAGAGTAACAATGTCTGCAATGTCATAAATACATACAAGCCTCATTAAACTGCACATGTGTCAAAATCAAGAAAAATCAGCATTGCCTTATAAATATAACTTTGGTAGTTCGTATATCCTCAACTTTTTGAATAGGATCTATGGTGCAAAATAAGTTTAGACGACTTTATGCTACGTAGTTAACTTATTTATACTTTGATAGATTGAGTTAAACCAACGTAAATGGAAATTTTTATTATAGAGAGGGAATATTATGGAAGTTAACTTGCAAGTTACATAGCGGTATAATTAATTGAGTGACCTTTGATGTACATAATCCCTGCCTAGAATTATATGCTTGCCTGACTTTTCTAAAGAATTTTCTTTGCTGTGAAACTGATTGGAGCGAGCTGCCTTCCCTGGGTTAAATGAACATGATTTTCTTTGAATAGGTAATTTTTTCCCTTTTAGTCAATAATAGAGCCGCTGAGGAAGTAGGGAGAACGCAGTAAAAATTACACAATCGTTGAGTTCATTATTCCCAATCATACATGCAAATCATCAGATAAAACTTTGAACTTTGATATTCTAATGTCTGTATTATAGGCAGTGCTCGTTTCTAGATTAAATTCCCCTTAACACTATTAATTTCTAGTCCATTGCAGACAATGCATTCAGCGCATAAATTTACTACTTATTGTAAAAGTATACTCTAATGGCATTTGTAGTGTACCGTCAATGAATTTTGATAAACATAACGTTAGTGTCAATAACATTTTCACTGTGTCAATCTGCAATATAAATAATAAGTAGAACGTTTATTATTATACGTAAATTATTTGATATTATACGCACTAATAGATGATTGTAAATATGTAAGTGTAATGAACTTTAGTAATAGAAACAAACACCTAAATGGGAAAACACCCTCCTTTACCTGGGTATTGAAAACAAATTATTACGATGAGGTTTACGACTCCTGCACAACTTTGCGTAGGTATAAGTATTATGACAATAACCGTTCCTATCGCTAACGAAAAGCAAGCCCAGATAGAATTGAAATAAACATGTCGACATTAATATTCAGTACAATATAAATCACAACATAATATTAAAGTATGCTTGTAGCTTAATAAAAAATGCAATTAAAATGCAAGAATCTGTTTATGTTTTTCGTACCTAGTAATAGTAAATTTCAAAAGTGAGAATTCCCTTTAATTAGAAATGTACAGGCTAGGCACATAAATAGTATCATTAAAAGCTACATGGAAATATCAACAGACCTATAAATTTGATTTGTTTGTCTAAGTACATACTTACAGATGAAGACATCATGAATTGTACTACGTTCATTACATGTAGGTATATTTATTATTAACTAGTGTTTAATTGCATTTATGGAATGAGAAAAGTTATTGAACTGTCGTTTTGAATACTTAGTGATTCAATGCAAGTGAAGTATGAAATGTTAAAAGGGTTTAATAGCCTTATAGTAAATTGCACAGCCATGCTGTCACAAGTAAGTAGGTAGACTTATAAACATTATGGTCTTCTAAACGTCTATGAACTAACCGTACAGTTGTATATCTAGAATTTGCATTTGTTGCCAGGACGGGAAAGTGCAAATGAAACACTAAAAGCTTAGGGGATTTAATATGCATTGACATGTAAATAAGTATGCAATGCATAACGTTCAGAGACACAGTCAACTACTTCAGCCACGGACACAGCGACTTAAATGAGTTTATAGTTTTTCTAGAACAGTAAAGGTATGTCTAATGCAAATCAGTATACAGAGTACGGCGTATGGTGTGTCTCAAATTATAACTGTTCTCTCTTGTTTATTTTCAATAGAAAACAATTTATAGGGCTGTATTAGCAATAAATGGGAAATCAGCGTTTGCCACGGGCTGCAATACTAATAAATCGTGGGGACGATAGCTAACACTTTAATAACTAGTAAGAGGTGGCTATAATTATAAATTTGTTAAGTTATGAGTGATGAATATGTAGTTGGTATTTCAATTTGCACCACAGCATAACGTAACAAATTATACAAGTCAAGATCCTATAATATAATTGTTCGTAGAATATAGAAGTTTATGTAGTTAATTCCATCGGTAGTTGTGCTCGTGCATGTATAATGCTTCCTATATTCCTTATGCACCATAAATAAGTAAACAGAACATGATCAGCATTACATGGGAGCTGAGTTTCCGTTGTTAGTAAGGTGAACATGGGGCTGGTGTATTATTTAACAGGTATGCAGAATGCATAACTTTTGTAATTTAAAGCATTTGTAGCTACTAGGTGTTACTTTACTTTTAATATTGGCTTTCTGCACGGCAAACTATAATGTTACTGTAATAGCGTGTATTTAAATACTACTATTTATTTACGGAGGCAGTAGGCTCTTTTATTGTTGGCTGTAAAGAGTAAAGAAACTATGAATGAGATATTAAGTAAATGCCAACTGTATTCTTTGACCATAGAAACAATCCGAATACAGTAATATTATAGTCATATGCACGATGGCAAGAATCATGAGACGAACGTTATATAAGAAGACTATAAGCATCTTGCGTATCATTGTATGCAGACATAAACCAATGGAGATTGTCGTCGTGAATATGTAATACGTATACGTAGGTACAATACCTGACGTATGTATATGCAAAATAACAAGCAACTGGGAGCAGGTCACCGACATTTCTTGGTGTGATTCTACCATCAGAGTTGATGCCAGGGAAGATATATTTCCTTACATTCACACCTACAACTGCCATAGGAATATGCTCAGGCAGATATTACATTTGCAGAAAATACTTATCATTAGCTCCTTATAGCTTGGCACTAACCATCTGTGGATGCAAATAAAGGATTTATAGAATCACATTGCATACTACTTGTTTTACAATACGTAACACTACCCACATCCCAATAATTGATGAATAGTAATATGCAGAGGCAAATAGGCACTCATCCCAAATGTATGCACGACCAACGTTGAGTCTATCACACCTCACTGTAGGTAGACACACAACTCATTGTAATAGATGCCCACCCACACACATTATACACACCATGAAAGTCTCTGTACCTGCCATTAGGCATACATTACACTGCTCGTTTGCAAAAACAGCAAATGTCATGTTCAACGTTAAAAAAGTATGCAAAATCTTATGTCACTGCCCTGAGTATTCTTTCAGATAGTTTACATAATCTATTATTCATTCTTCTCTCTATCCAGAATTTTATTAGACCTTTTAAACTTTCTTTCCTGCCTTCATACTTGTCATCATCATTTCTTCTAACATAAGTAATGTGACAACGTCTATATCCAAATCACAGACGTACATAATGTCGTCATCCTGACATTTTTCTCTTCCATAAGTTATATCGCTTGTTTCATTCGAAATTGGGTTAAACCTTGTATATCTTTAGATAGTTGGAGGAAAATGTTTTTTAGGAATTATATTTTGACTGCATGTCTTACAGCAATTTATTAGTCACCAATAATTTCAACTACCTACTAATAAATTTATCTTCATATATTAATAGTTTCAGCGATTTGTTTTCATATACCTACTCATTTAAAATTAGTCCTCATATTGACTAATTGCAAAGTGTAATGCTGTTTAATTTGCAAAATGGATAAAATTTGGCTTAATTTTCTGAAGGAATGTGACGTAAAACAATCACAACAAGAGTACGTAAATTGAATATATATTTTAATATCTCCTTACAGAAAATTTGCCAATTAGAAAGCATAAGTAGCACAATTAGTGTTGAATTACAACATTCACGTTTTACTACACTACACAGACAGGACTGAAGAACGCTTATTTTGCATTTTGGGTGTCCATTAATAAACAATGTGAGCTAAATGATTGAGTGTGTTAACAGCAAAGCAATCTTAGGAATAATTTTCTCAAGAAGCTACGAGCTACGAGAGAAATAACTGAATTAAACGCAGGATTTATTACATGTTACCGTATATGGAATTAAACTATACAAAATCTAAGCACAAGCGTTGTTTTAATTCATACCTAATAACAGCCTGTATAGAAGCACGATGTTGATTAGCAAAACTACTTAAATGAAATAAAAGAGCTTTTCAGCATACGCTACAATAGAACATTTCGCCAATTGTAAACGCATTAAGACATCCCAAAAATACAAATGAGCTAATATAATAAAAGTCACTCATTGCAAACTGTACCAGATGGTTTTTTGACACATCATTTCAATTTGTACGTAATTCTGTTCCTCTAATTTTATATCAAGAGATGCAACATAATGTCATTGCGTTTTATCTGTCTTATATAATAAATGTAATGCGAATCCGTACAACTAAATAAGTAAAATACTCCATTATTCTGAAAACTCGAAAGCTGGTAGATACAGATAGGCAATTAAGTGTCTATAAATGTTGTAGACTTGTCACACGCAACTGATTATGAGTAATGGAGAATAGTTACTGTTAAAACTTACTGTTAATATGAGAGGCATGTAATAAGGACTCGTACATAATAAAATCAGTATCAACTCGATTACTCAACCGTAGAATCTGCAAAGAACCTAAAGCGTAGAAATTAGAAATGACGCCGTATTATTAGACGGCTAACAAATTGGTAGGACAGATTTGAATCAAAACCAAGTCAAGCGTTTTGGAGAAAGATGCCTTGTCAATGGCAATTACTATACTACCAAAAATCTTACTTTGGTGTCATTGCAGCAACATTTTGTAGGTAACCTTAGGTAACCCTAAGTTTAATGTCACGTTGAAACAGTAATTGGTAATCTATATCCTAAAGGCACCTGGAGCAAAAGACTTTAAACATGTAAATTTATCGGTGTCCTATAAGTCACATTGGTCACTGCGTAGTACGATATCGATACACACAGTATCATTACCTTCCCTATCATTAATCCAGAAATAATGGTCTTTGTGAGATTTTGAGCTGTTTCCGTACATAAGATGATTAGTTCATATACTTAAGGACCAAATGCTCGTATCATATTTCCGTAGATTGCATAGATAAGGCTTAATCCTACTCATCTGCGAGCATAATTATTATTTTGTATAAGACAGAAACTACAGTCTATACGTTATCACTACAGTTTTCGATGATCTGAGAGCCTGTAGTTATGTCCGTAGTACCTATCACAATAATATAAGCTTCAAATTGGCTCAAAGCGTTGTATATTATGCTACATAAATATGCAGATGGCGAACTGGGTGATTCACAGATACATATGATATGTATAATCAATGTAATTTATCAATTTGCGAGTAATGGAAACAGAAAACGTTCTACCAGAAGATAAACTGACGAAGGCCATGTCATCACGATACTTCATTCTCCAGTGGAATCTACATTCCATATTGCTTGACAACCTTCGAATTTGAAGAATTGTGTGCCTGTTTTTGCAGTGTAAGGTATATGAGTCATAAACGTGGAAAGTCGTATGTAGATATTTTCACACGCATAAAATGACGCTTATGAAGAAACGTCTGGTCTTGCAGTATAATTGTCCATCGGCGCATCTCATATTTCATATATCACTGGAACAGCAATAAGAGTAAATCCTATTTATATTTGGAATAGAAACAGCAATTGTGACATGATCTGTCGTCGTCGCCATGCCGAGGACTATCAAGGACAGAAATATTTAATTCGGTAGGAGTGGAAACAGAGTAGCCGAAGTTGGCTATGTTTGTGTTTGCAGCATCGGATTACACAATTTATCGACTTCATCCCAACCGAAATCTATATCTTCGGATGTGCCGACTGATCTAGGCACTGGCGACAGACATTCCACTCCAATACTCGAAATAAAACAATGAAAAAGTAATTGAGGTAAGATAAGACTGTATGTTGTGTTATGTGCACTAATTCGCTTTCTGGAGATTCTATTATGTTGTGCTTGGAACTATTTGCTGGAACAACAATAATTCTTTGTCTACCTTAAAGATGGAGAGAAATGTAATAGTACCTAGTTGCTTATGTACATAGATACACAAACATTATTATTATAGTGGAATACATGAGACTGAGACTGGGCGACAAATAAAAGTCTAGTGTGGAAAGAAATTCTGGAATCTTCTTTATTTCATAGTTGCTAGGTAGAGTTTGAATGTCTGCATTGCACTGTGATGCTATATCATCTAGGACATATTATTTGCATGTATTTAGCACTTGCAATTTTGGATTTCCAAAATTTGATAGAAATGTGAAATAACTAAAATTATCTTTTCTTTGGATACTATACGGCGATATCAATAAACATAGTCCACTGTATTTCCTACGATGTTATATATAATATAGTGAGTGTAGTTGTATGTCGTTTGAAGAGGTTGATGATGTGATGTTGGCATACCTGTATATATTATGTACATCCCAAGTATCCTCAGAGAGTGTATTATAATTTGCCATAGGTATCTGAGCAAGGAACGGAGGGCGAGTAAGCAACAGAAAATGATATAGGAAAAAGAAACAAATGGCAAAGAATAAGAAACCCGCAAAGAAAAGGCAAAAGACTTTGGCTCGCCTGGCGTGTAGTCTTCTGTTGTCTTCTTTTCAGTTTCGTACAAATACGAGTTGGTTGGCAGATAGAGAGACTAGCAACGTTCATAACAGTTGATGGGATGAAAACGAATGAGAAGAATAGGTAGGTAGGTAGGAATAAGACGATTCAATGTCTTGTGGCTCACCTTGAAGAGCGCAGTGACCCCACGAAAAGCATAGAGAATATTAAATTGTGCCTCCAGGGCTTTGGGCCTCATGAGAAAATGATGATAATCCCACTACGATGATGACTAGCGACTACCCATTAGCTTATATAATCATACAGATGATGTACTTGTCCCTTGCACGCTAAAACCAACTCAAATAATCCCATCTCTCACTTTATCAATCCGTCCTAATGCCAATTCCCTGGAACAATATTAATACGCATCCAAATCGAATAACAATATTGTTCCTCTCCACAGATTCTTCCTCCAGACAATCATATTTACAAATCTACGCTCTCACAATTGTCAAATATTGTCTAATCAAAACTATTAGTGTTGTCTACCAAATCATAATTTATTTAACATTCCCTAGAAATAAATCCAAATAATAATTCCTCGATTTAAATGTCCATTTAATCGCATTACATGAAATAACTGTCTTTTCTTCAACATCTGACAAAGTAGAACTAAAATCATAATAGTATAATTAGCATTTATCCTGTAATGTAAGTAGTACTGGTGTACCCAGTCAACTATATAATCGTATAGTAATGCCAACTTTGTGAGACGCTTGCAAAAAAGGAAAGCATTCACATTGCCTTTGAGATCAAGAAAGTAGCAAGTCATCGGATATATTCACTGTTCGTTTATTATCAGCAAGTAAGTAAAATTGCCGAGCGCAAAGCCTACAATTGTATATCTACTTATCTCTGAGGATAAAGTACATTGCTGAATCTCGGATTATTGTTCGCGAATGCTTGGAAGGTAGACCAAAGATTCAATAATGCGTCGTTCTGCTATAGTTCGTCAACCCAAATAATTCTGCACGTGCATACCGTGTACCCATACTATTTATACGTCCTTTCATATTTAAAGCTGAGTTATGTTAGTTCCAATATCAATTCTATCAGAGCAGTGAATCTCAAGGGGTGTATTTCAGTGAATACAAATTAGCAAATTTTTTGCAATCTGTAAATGAAATCTTTCTTGCAGCACAATCTCCCGCATGGACATTGGTTTTTTATGGTATTTTGTGCAAAGACAAAAATAGACATCGGTTGGGGAAATGAGGATGTGGGTCGTAGGCACCGGACTTTCGGTCCCTACTCCTCAGCGACAATAATCCGGATAATTTGTTGAGTAGCAGTAGAAGTGACTACCTGTAACTGGCGTAAATACAAAATATAAAAGGTTACTACTTATCGGTTATAGGATAGACTGGAGGAGAATACTTATTGCTCGTGCTAAAAGTAAAAATAAGCAGTTATGGTTAGTGTAAGAGCTTTCACAAGACGAGGGTTACACCCAAGTGCATTAGATCTGCTGGGTTTTAGTAAGTCTTGAAAGTATTTACACTCCAGCTTTATGTACTCCAAGTTCTAGGCTGAACCTTAACCGAACTAGATTTTAGCTATGGCTATTAGTAATGTTCTAGAGTCTGTAATTCGTTTTCCTTTTAGAGTGCTTGCTTCGCTCATCTCATCACTACCTACAATACTCTTTTCTTGCACAGTAAATGAGCTGAACGGGCGTTCGTACCATCTTCGACGATACGCCATTCTTCAGTTAATCTGAAATGAGACTCTGTGCTGTTGCTGCTGAGTCTATCTCACACACACACAACAGCCTGGCTCTGGCTCCACTCAAATTGCGAAGCGTCATTCTTTCTGTGTACAAATAAAGTCTTCTGTGATATATTACGGCAGCTTAGCTACAAATATACAATATGCATATACCTTTTTATAATCCTCCTAAAGCTATATTTGCACTAAAATCTAGTACACACTTATAAAGCATAAAAATGCGCATCAAGCTCGGCTAAGAACTCCAATAGAAACACTGCTATAGAAATCTAAGACTCTTAAGAATTCCTGATTCTGCAATTCAATTCATTCGTATTGTCATTACACTGCATTTTATCAGAACAGAAAGACTCCAGTTCAGATCAGTTCATTTCAGTTCAATTTCAATCCTGTCTTGTCTTCTTTCCTTAGTCTGCTACGTGAAAACCGATGAATCTGACGGCATTGTACTTCTACCTTAACAACAGCTATATATTCAGACTCCCTTCGACTAATTCTAATCAGCACAAAAGACATTTTACTTACTCTTTTACAATCTCCCCGTCCCAGCTCCTACAAATCCATCAATTCCTACTAAAAGTCACTACAGATCTACGATAACTTAGTTATCTTCTCTTTTCTCCAAAAACAGGAAGCTTTGCACAATTGTCACTCAGATGAATAGTCACTCGTGTCAATCCCCACGAAATATTTTCGATACCTATCAAACTGCAATTGTTAAATCGTACAATCAGGCATCCATTTGTATCTTTCTTTATGTATATAATTTATTTAATACTACCGTTGATTAGATCCATTATAAAATATGCGTTTTTAAATTAATAATTCCCATATGAACATCATGTCTCGTATACTTATACTACGCGTATTAAAATTATTCTCAACTCATCTGCACACAACTCAAATTAAAACTATAAAAATATTTTCAGTCTCATGGCATGGTGGGAACACAACAGTTTATTTATGTTTGCCGAATAGTAACATTACACTTTACTTAGCAATATTTTATTTAGCCTTGTTTTATGACACCTATTTGCATCCAGAAGATAATCATGTTTGTTCACAGGATTCACCGTTTAGCCGATGGGATTCTAGATCTTCTAGGCCATTAGTACGTACAATGTTACTACTGTTGTAATTACATTACTGCCTGGCTACGGTCGATAAACCAAGGGTTTAGATTCAGATAAGTACTTATGAAGCACTCAATAATGAAAAGAATTTCAAACATGAACTCTGGATGTTGACTGCTAATGCTAAGTGTTGAGTATAAGCATAGTAAGTATATACATTGACAATGTAACTAAGTAAGACTTCATATCTTACTCACTTTTATGAAGTGCAGATACAAATATCTAAGTTTCAATTCAAGTCTACTTCAGGTCTATCCTTTTCCTTTCCAGCACAGCAAACCCTCATGAGTCGTTTTCATTTATTTTTTTACATGACCAGTACAATTACCTGCAAGGCTACAACTATAAAAGGTTAATAATATTTGTTTATAAAGAAGTCGCACGACTACCTGCCTTCGTTTCATACTCAGAACTGTATACATGAGTGAACTGGACATGTCGGCTTCCTGAGATCCTTTAAGTTGACCTTTGTAGTGCATCCCAAGCACTTAATATTTGTAAGCACCATTATGACTCATCTTTGTATACCCAAATAAATTGATGCACTTATCTAATTACTTTTTTATTCCGAAAATTTATCTCAATAGTAATTGCAACTGACATGATTTCTATATAATGCCGTTACTACAAAAAAATTGAGTTGTTTACTTTGTGAACTGGTGCACTATGGGCTACAAAATATCTTATTCAACTGAGGTTTTTTAAAGCACATATTTTTAATATTACACTGTTGAGACCTAAAAGTGTTCTGCTAACAATAGCTATGAAATCAGTCAAAATTGACAAAGGTCAATGTTTAAATAGGCGTATTTACTTTGCATTTAACCATTTTTTTGACATGGGCAAACGTACCAAATAAATAAATGATCATAAAGTAAACTCTGTAAAAGTGAATATGTACACAAGAGAAATATTGACCATCCTTTGAGATTATTTTCAGGCTAGTTTTGTACATAGGTTCACTTCAATTTAAGGTTAATGAACAATCGTCTGAAAAACGGGAAATGTGTGTGGTTGGACTGAAGCAATGGAATAGCCAACATTACATGTAGACAATGACGGCGAAGATAGATCTTTTGTGTTTTCACAAATACATTCAGCAAGGGAAAGATTTATCAACAGGTTTCTGCAATTATGTACATAAAACTTGGCATGTTCAATGTTGGATAGCAATAACAACAAGTATGCAAAGAATGAGCTCTTGGCTGCATAGCATTGCACTGACTGAACTTGCAGTTAAATAGCAATAGTGTGTATTGTTCATTATATAAGACGTTTCTTTGCGTTTCTATTACCTAATTATTCATTCCCTTCTTTCAGCTACGTATTTATAGCATCCAATGTATACAACCATTTCGTTGATCTTATACAGAGACGCCGTACAGCACACGATTCACTATTCGTGATGGCATGAAGTGGATATCATTCATTGTATGTGTAGTTCTTATATGTAAATGTACAGGGAAACATTCCTTGTACTTGGGATGCATAATAATACCAATTTGCATAGTTTATTGTATTTGAAAATAGATCCGGCGCTCTAGTTGTAACTGAATTAATCAAAATCATTTCAATTGCATCACTGTCTATAGAATATTATCCTATTCCAATTTATGAAATGGATTTTTGGATATTCCCCGTAGTGCATATAAGAAGACTATGCGTTAAGAGTCAAAACACGACAGAGAATAAATTGAACCCAAAGAGTTAAACGTTATTCCGGCAACATCATCCATCCAATACAATAGTGGAACGTTTTTATGACATGGGAGACACTCAACGAACAATAATTCACTCGATCTAAAAATATTTAAATAAGCATTCAATCCTTATTTATGTCTTACTAAATTGTTTCAAGTTGATTCATTTGTGATTTATCCCTAGAGTGAACAAGACAGTATTACATACGAGAATTAAATTAGAATTAGTTTCCTAAGAGTATAAAATAATTATAATAATATCCTTCTCCAACTGACTAAGTGGTAAAATGCTAGGATGCAATATTATTATGTGGGTGTGGGTAGCTGTGGAAAAGACAGCAATACTTATAAGTGCCTACTACTTATTTGATACGGATTCATTAAATCCGTATATTATTATATAATGTTAGAATCCCTATCACTTATTATTATGCCAGAGAGATCTTCATGTTTAACCTCGTGCTCTCTGCGGCTCTTCTCTAAACAAAACTCGCCTACATTTCTTGATTGTTTACATATTTAAGTACATTTTCTACTTCCTTCCTGCCCCTCCATCCTCTGAGCTCTCCAACATTTGCTTCGCATTTTCAATTTCTCAAATAAACATGGATATTGTAAAGATATTATATAAAACCACGAACGATATACGTAGATACTCTTATGCAGATGCATTGTGTACAACTCACAACAGTCTGAATTATTGCTCTCAGATATTTACTAAAAGTTGCAATATATGGACTGTGGATTCTTATATCTGAGATCATGAAGACCAAGATAACCAAGCTAATATTAGCATAGATAAAAATTGAAAAAAAATCTAGCAAGATTAGCAATTTTTTATCCTTGGTGTACTGATGAAGCTTATAAATATTTCCACTCGCATCAAGCTTTGCATGTAGGAATGGAGTTCATGATTGATGAATTAATTCTTGTGTTTGTTGACACACAAATTTGCAAGGCTGGGACATTTATGAAATGCAAATGCATCTTTTGCGAATTGCAAAATTGAGTACGCATCGTAAGCTAGACTGAAGTAAACACAAATTAATAATGAAGTGGAGTGCATTTGATATAAATATGACACAGTGAGAGACCAATGAACCTAGGCGGCGGCATTTGTCTTATTGCCAATGATAAATATTGTACTGAATTGTAACGAGAAGCTTTGTATGTGTTTACGTAGGTATGTAGGTACCTACTTTTATGTGCAATAAATGTGATTAGCTTTGCATTTAGCGTAAGCGGTTTTAGCAAAAATAGTTAAATACTGGCAAGATATTAATCTAAATTATTTTTAGCCGCTACGGTAACGAATGAGAAGGAGAGTGCTATAACATGTCAGCTATACACACGTAAGAATATGATACATTGAGAACAACTTTTCTGAAACACCTGTCAAAAGCCGAGTCGATACACATATGTCATGTCATAAATACTCTTTAATTACATAATGTGCTGTACGTGGATGTAAATCTGTATGATTTTCACAAAAGTAAGAGTACAGATACAATTCTAATATGATAAGTGTACATAGGCACAACTAATAAACAAGAATGTGCTGTATGGTGAGCTAGTAAATTCGACGAAGAAGACAAGTACATAGAAACACAAGACAGGACCACGAAAGTCGTGACATGTCGACTTGGCACAAATATATATCCTTTCCTACATTTATTTGTCGTTTTTATACATACTGACAATAAGGACGGTCTGAATGATTGTAGGCTCAGTAGCTACAGTCACTGCAATAATGGCAATCTGTATCACCACACACAAACTAAATATTTATCTGTGTCTATCTATAAGCTTAACCGAAAGGATTCTCATCGCACATGAAATAGATAGAAAGAAAGCAGAAGGGCAACGTAAATGCATAAAGGATACACACAACTGACAATATAAGCAAGTCTGTCCCGATAAATTGTAACAAGATCTGCCTTTACGATGCCTGACATTTCCATTATTTCTTTAGATGAGAACCAAACCAAAACGACAGCATTTCTTGCCGTTCGCTTCTATTTTGGTGAAAGGTGATACTCTGAGATCTATCTCACTGCAAATGTGAATTAAATAAGACGCATCCAAAGATATTATTTTGATATGGATACATATAATATTTCTTTCATCTTTCAAAAATCATTGTTAATATTTAAAGTCGTACGTCATCATGAAATGTCTACGCTCTTCAGCAATGCCAAGGATAATCCATATTTGTCCCTAAAGAATATTTTCTACAGCTTCTGTCTTGAGTTTATACAAATCAAATGTGATCTTAATGTATTTATTTATCTCCAGTCAATATTGGTAATAGAAACACACCATGCTTTTAGCATCCAACCGAATAGACTCAACAGGGTTTGATATTTTCTGAGATAAATTGTTCAAGAATGACTAAAAGACAGCGCAGATATGTAACAGAAAGAGACAGAGTGTCCTTTACACTTCCAATCAATCTGGAATCAGTGGAAAATCGCTTCAGTATTAACAGCGGCGACACGCAGTCCTGATGTCCTGAATTTGACCAGATGTTTAAATTACCAGACTTTTAGAGCGAGCAATTCATTGTCAGGATAGATATCATGAAATAATTTTATACAACTCCTTTGAGGCCACATACCCAGTTCATTTCGCATTAATTTGCATCCCACTGTCATGTCCATTCATTGGGAAGAACCCATCCAAAACTGTCATCGGTTAAATATTTATTAATATCCTAGCCAAGCCACTAAAATGAATATTTTACAGCAATGAATCCGTAGGCCGAACTTTTGAAAATAAACTAAGTATTTATTTTCATGTATTTAAAGTATTTTACGACCAACTAAGTATAAGATCTAAGGAATATTATTCAAGCAATATTAGACCCTGGTCAGAATTGCTAGTGCTTCAATAAGCACCTAAAAGATTCAAGAAATCAAAAATCTATAGATATGTTAGTTAGGCACCTATTTTCGAATTGAAAGAAACTGCAGCCGGTCTATCATATTCCTGATTGAAATGCTAGATTCTCAGTATTGTTGATTACCATATAAACTTTAAACTCTTATAAAAGCTGAGGCAATTTTGATCAACTCTACTACTCAGGACCCCCGTAGACATCACTTCACAGTATACTGTTCGACTTCAAATGGCAATAAGAATATGAGGCAGGAATCGACTATACTGCTTTAGAAAATATTTTTATGGAATTAATATGTAGGTTTGGACCATTAAAAAACCTTCAAATTTTATTTTATAAAGTTTGGAACGTCGCACAATGGCGCCTAAATGCAATTGCAACAATTGTAAGTAAAACTAGAAGGTCAAAACCACAAATGAGAAACCTCCAAGAAATAAATGTTGCATAATCACAGAAAAATTTGGTCTGAGAGGCGAAACTATAATTACTATGAACATGACATAGATTTAATGCATTAGTAACGACAAACTCTAATACTATCAATGTGATAGAAATAAATAAATGCCAAAGCATTTAAAGGCAAGTGTACAGTTTCTATCTGTCAATATTTGCCTGCACACTCTGCAACAAGGGATGCCTAGATGCATTATATAACCAAACATGCATTTATTTGACTCGATATTCATTGCACATGCTAAAGTTGTAGAATGAATATTTCATGCAGATGGTGAATCTTTGAGGAATTGAGTCTCAGGATTTCAGTTACAAATTTCATGTTTGATAGACAAGTGAAAAAATGAGAACGTCACATAAAACATCGGATTCTGAATGCATTGATGTAGATAGTATGTCATTAGCACTGAAAAATGAAATTAATTTCGCACACACGTGTTCTACTTTCTGCATTGAATAACTCCTATAAAGAGCGTTATACTATTTAGCTATCCCTAACTAGATTTATAAGCATAGGCAAGAAGTAAAGTTGCTAACCTCTTCTGTGACTTCTCTGGGAAGATGTTTGATCTGTAGCTGACGACCGCGATGGAATTTTCTGCGTAGATCATCAACCCGTTTTTCGATGGGGTCACTATTGTGAACTTCGTCAACCCATGAGGCTCCAGTGGATGCGGTGGCAACAACACTCGAGGACCACAAATTGTCAGCAGCTGCCGTGATTAACTCGCGGTCGTAGCAAGTAAAGCCGCGAGGATTGGCGGAGAAAGCATCCGCCGGTCCTGCAGCCATCGTGCCACTCGGATTCGGATTTTCCGTTTCAAAGCCTTCCTCCCCTGCGTCGCCTCCCGTTCAACAAACAAATTTTCCACCACTTAACAAAACAGTCGACTTTGATTTCAATGTACGGCTTAGTGACTTTAGCCTAGCTGGGCTGTGTAAATAAAATTTATTTTATAAAGGGAATATCTAAGCAATCAATCTCTCGGCGTCTCTGCCAATGCAATCGAGAAGAATTATTCCTGTCCCGTCTCCTCTTCACTTCCCTCCTCTATATAAAGTAATTTAATTATTTCAATTCAATTTAACTGAATTCTACGCTTCCCAACAAAATAATTTAGTTATCCGATCTTATATCATGGAGTTTGTACAGAAGACACAATTGTAGCGCCCACTTAGCTATATACGGAAACATACAAACAGAAATTGAACAAACAGTAAAACACAAAGCTCCTCACACTTGTCCACAAGTAACAACAGTCAACACAAACACAAGAAAAATTCTTACAATCAGTCCCCTATCAAATAATAACTAGTATGCAAATTACAGGGTGACAAGGATTCACTTCAGTTCATGTACAGCCAGAGTGTACAACTTTCCGCTACTCATTCTGCTTTACATAACTTCTTTATTCGATTAACTCATCTGTAGATTTTTTCTCAATCACTAAAACTCATTCCAAGTTTACTTACTATAGTAATTCACAAAGTTGGCAAAAATACCGATGCTAATGGATTTTTCAGGTTGTCAATTGGTAGCTACATGGTTTTTTAATCTCACATATGCATATGATTTACATATCAAATGATAAAAAACATTTACCGTTAATTATTTTATAGAAAATTAATTATTAGAAACCCCAGATTGTTCAGAGTATAAAAGAAAAGAAAAATCCCATTAGTCTGTATGCCAACCCTGGAATTATCAGTAAATAAACGTTTGTCTCATTTCTCTCTTGGGAGTAAGTGTTTAAAGACTTACTGAAAGAGAGAGAAATTTGTCAATGTAATTGTGGTGGATATGAAAGAATTCACTGTGTAAAATCTCATGAGATTGAGTGATATCTTTCACTCACGTGATATATAATTATTTTGGTGTAGTAGATGGCAAGTCTATACGTTTGTCGGAGATATATAGACTTTAACTTATGTATCAAGTTAGTGGAACTGAGAATGAGTTGAAAACTTGAATGTAATAACGTCGTATGTATATATAGGATGAATTAACTTACGGTAGGCAACGGTTAAAGGAAAAACAAATATAATCACGGTATATGAGCCGGAGCGCAGATGAAGATGAAGGTACAGGTACAAGTACCCTATAAGTAAACGAATATAGTTTTGCGAGATGAGACTTGGTGGAGATTCCTGGAACTCACCTGGACATTTATGTGAGTGCACAGATAGAAAGGCTGGACAAAGACGGTAAGTCAAAGAAAATTGATAAAATACAATAAAAGACAAGTCAAGTACAAGCAAAGGGAGAGGACGGCGTGGATCGGAGATTGCAGAACTCTTCCTTCCACACTCACAACCTCAGACTGACTGACTGACGGAAAACTACATACACGAACTAGCAACCAACATAACACTACTAAACTATAGCATACACATCTACACACTCTTCTGCCACATCCAAGCTAAAGAAACCTGCTAAACCCAAAAGTCTATCCATCCCTGCTTAGCCAGCCTCTGCATAGGTACGAATAACTTCTCAGAATATAATGTAGTAGGTACATTTACACTTTTGCTATATACTATGCCAAAAGCCAGTCTTATGTAATACGTTGTCTACTGCTTACAATATTATGTGTGTCTACTGCTTACAATGTATGTCTACACTACTATATTCAGCTAAGCCCAGCTAGGTAGTAAATATTGTGCATGGTAGTTAGTTAGTTAGTTAGCGAAAGAAAAGAGTTCTACCTACCACTTACGACAGACTAAGTAGTTAGTGGAGATTCTCCATGTAAACTGTTACCCCGGCCGGTATTCAGCCTCCTCAACTCCTAAACAAACTTGCCTGAAACTTACTTACTTACTTAGCATATACTATCCCAGTATACTCAGAGTATATTTACAACTACAAAACTACAATCAACCCAGTCTTCACATTTAGTAGTGCATTTAGAAGATATAATCCTGAAAGATAATAATAAATATGAAAAAAGATAATACAGTGCAAGACGGAAAATGATCGTGAGTGAGCTAATCGTAAGACTCTTTTCTGATGTTGTTGTGTCAGCTACGTGTATATGTTTCCGATAGAAGAAATCTCATAATGCACCGGGCTATAATGCAATTCACAAGACACGACGAAGCATTTCTCTGCTGTCTGCAATCAGTTTGTTTCTCGAGACATTTACTTAGTTTACACATGAATTACCCAACGACTCTCTATTTTCCTGACTACTCTCCGTCTTTTACTTACACCTTCTCCTAATACACAAGTGTATTTATGTGCTGGCCAAGTTATTTATTAGCTATGTGCACAACACTCTGGTAAATACAGTCCCTAGAGCCATTTATCTATTCACAGATACACATCCTATACTACAATTAACTAAAAATCTAATCTCATTTGATACAAATACAGAATCAGAAAATCCGGAGGAAAAAAAGAACCTGCTTTTCTCTCTCCCTCAGACTCCGAAGTTGACTTTGGTTCTTGCTGAACTTGTCCAAGATCTGCCTCAGATTCCTCCGGCTCTGGTTTCAGAGTTAGTTCCATGATTCACGTCTCACAAATGAGCAACTGGTACAAAATGGTAGAGTTTCCACGTCATTTTTACAGATTTTGAAACAATTTCCCGTTCATTTCCCACAAAATTATGGTACATAGTACTTATGCCGTATTCACGTAGGCGTAACACATTCCTCCACTAAGGATCATCTACTTGGTGATCGTGTCCTGCCCTCAGTCCACTGAATACATATAAACCGTCTAACTGGAAATACTTACTTATATGCAAGTAAAGTCTAAATAGCACAAGTAGCAATAGGAGACACTAAACAGAAGTATTTATCTTTGGGTAGAAGAGCAGTTATTTCCTAGGAGGAGATTGGTGCACACTGATTGCTGTTCCTGGACTGTCGTCTTAGAATCAGATCTGCTGTCTCACACTCTCCGTCTAGTGGCCACAACCTCCAGCTCGGGATGAGACGAGATGGACTGGAATTGCAAGTCTGTTGCTGGAACGAACCCGAGCATCGGGTTTTCCTGGATGATTTCAGAATGTGAGATCCGATTGCGTTGACTCCTCACTGACTCAGTTTTCGGAGTGTGTCTGGATGCCGAACAGTCGGGGAGGCAAGCCAGGTATGTGTGTTTACTCAGAACGGCTGACTGGATTGAGATTAGACACCTGCTTTCCTGTAGAGAGTCGTCAATGATGAATCCTCCTCAGCATTTCTGACTGTTTTCATGTAAATGAGTTTCCTATTCTGGTTGACGACTTGCTTAGTTACTTCTCACCCGCTTTCTGCTCGTCTTGCCCCGATTTACCATCGTAGTCTAGTCTTCGTGACGAAGTGATGCCCGGAGTCTCCACTGCACAGTACCAATGCATCTCTCTACTGCTCATAAGCAGAATCCAGTCACTCAAACCCTCCGACCAACCAAACCAGAACAGAATGAACAACTCACTCACTCACTATTTCCCTTTATAATCTCCCGATCCGATTTTTATTACCCGCTTCTGCCCGGCTCCTTACTGACGTCTCTATCGACGTCTCTCAACATCTTCCTTGTCCATTGTTTAGAGTCAAAACAAATTCAACCCATCCCTTGACATCCTCTGTTGTTCCCCATCCTGGTTACTTCTTAGCTACATTATACTTTTATACTTCAGTTATTCTCTGTCATTTTTACTTTGCTTATCTATTCGTTTATATGTCACTAATACTGTACCCTCACTTCATTAAATTAAGCCATATATTATATTAGCGCACAATATTATCAGTAACTCAGATTCCCTATTATCTGCTTCTTTTCGTTGTCAACAACACTGTTCAGCTATAATATTACATAATAAGTCTATATTTACATTGTAGTACCTAATAGACAAATATTTATGTTTAAGTAAGTTTCCGACAAAGATAGCGAAAGCTTTTACTGTTAACAAATAGAAAATCAAAACAGAAGGGCACCTCTATGTTTTAACTGTTTCTGGGAAAATAACTGCAGCCCTTTTATTAGTATGTTTATTATAAATATAAACCCCATCTCCTAGTTAAACAAAATTCTAAGCTCAGTATCAAACTGGACTACAAAATTAAGTTATAAATGGTCGGTTATTATGAAAAGTTGTTATCATATCAGAATGTTATATTAGTCCTAGATACTAATAAATGTCCACATACAAAATTTTGTTTTAGAAAATTACGAAATTAGGACACAATTCAATGATCTAAATCAGATAAAATACACGTTAATAGGCTAAGCGTCAACCTTTTGCTTCAGTAAGTGCATTTGAACTTAATTAGCTTTCTTTTACAGGAGATAAGAGTTTCAGGATAGCTAATAATTGCGACTGTATTTTAGATACTTTTATTGATTTAATTAAACATTATAATATGTGGTTTTATTATTTCATCAATAAAATAACATATAGAATGTCCAAATGTTAATCAATGACTCATTAAACTCGATTCTTGCTTAAGAGCTAGTATTCTCGCTTATAGGAGTCCTCCCATGTAATTGAAAAATCGAACAAACCACGGAGATTTTTTGACGGCATCCATAGGGCTTCACAATCAAAATATACATTGGGAAATAAAATTTAGACGTACAGAAATATATTTAGAAAAATATTTTGTGACCGTCATTTTGAGAGAACATTATGACAATGAAGTTGAAGTTAGAAGGAGAAGTCAGAAGGAATTGTAGGGTTAATGAATAGTACTGCTGTAACTGCATAACGAAACAAACTTTCTTTTTGCTAAAATTGGCAATTATTTCATATTTATTTCCTGTAGAATTCTTCAGAAGTGAAATATACTTTGCATCTCTTGAGAATTGTAATATTATACATTGTCACTAATTTTAGTTTAGAGAAATTGATTTCTGCTCTTGCAGCGCAAATTGTACGATTACTATTTTTAAGCAATAGACAAAAATTTGGTTATGCATCCTCGGAGATTACCCAGAAAATAGCTCCTTCTTCAACAGTTCAAAATCACTGTCATAAAATAAGATACCATATGGATCAAAAATTAATAATATTGGTCAACGAACCACATGCTACAGTGTTACGTCGCAGTAGTTTCATACCTAAGTGCTGATTCTGCGTAAGGCGTTATATGCTGGACCAGGTTGGACTAAAGCCGTCGATATTTATTGCCCATTTCATTTCTATTCAGATTATTGATATTGATAAAAGGTTCCCCATTTCTACGACAAGAGAAAGTATGTATTTTATATTATTAAGATATAATTATGGAAATGCCCGTGCTGTTTGTCTTTCTGTCAGTCTGCTACTGTCCACGATAACTTTAGAACGTTTAAACTTTCTATACTTTTTTAGTCAAAACGAAGGTTAAGTTCAAAAATGGGTAATATTGGTCTCACTGGGGGAGGGAATCAAAAACTAAAAATAGACGTAACTTTAGTTCTGTTCATCCTAGAAAGTTGTGATTCGGCTCATTCAAAAGGTGACAGCCTCCTTAACACTTTTAAATAGGTTAATGGTATTTGAGTCAAGGGTCAAAAGTTATTACGCACATTTCTTCATCTGAACAAAAACGCACTCTCATGTATCTACTACTAACGGAATACTGACTACTCCTAGCACTGTAGGTATTCGAATGTTGTCACGGTTTATTATTATTTATTTATTATACTGTTTTACTAGTAATGCTGTACCATGTGCCACCTTCTAAACAAAATCTGTGACTATAGTTCTGTTAATTATTTCATAAAATTTCATTTTGACGGCACATGGCCCTAGACAACTGGATTGTTTCGCTATACTAATGGAAGGGCTGGCTCTGAAAATAATATACTTGGCATTAAAGATATTATATTGAAAGAATAGTCTATTAAGATTTTACGAAAAAGTCCTTTTTACATGAGTAACACGTTGGTGGACTTGGACCAGTGGACGCCAACCTTAACTTTAGTAACACCGCAAAAACAGAAGAACAGTAAAAAGTTGAGACGTGAGACTACACACACTGCACAGACAGACAGAAAGAGGCGTTGAAAGTCAAAAACCTTGGCTCTACTTTTTCAGAGACAAACACAGAAATTAGTATTAGCTACGTGTTGCTGAAACTTGGTTACAATTTCGATATAAATTCGAAGATGATAAGCCATCTTTAAAATAATACTTGAAGCGGAGGAATAATGATGTAAATAAAACATAATTTCTACTTAATGTGATATGGATATGGGTGAATGGTGAAGACTATCCTTGGCAAAAATCAGGGCATGAAAACCCGGGTTTTTGGGTTGGGTTTTTGGGTAGCAAAATTAGCAAAAAACCCGGGTTTTGGGGGGCACTGTGAACACCCATGGATACACTAATCTCTGAGCTTTTATGCAGATTATTGTATGAAT
>JABASH010001902.1:0-22991 GCA_019776445.1 Tomocerus maximus | reverse complement strand
AAATTGGTCTTAGATCGAAAAAATTCTCACCATAGTCAATTAGTACAATTTGGCGATCAGAAGATAGTAGCCTGATTCTACTTTTTGTTATTATAATGAAAATTGGTAAGCGAAATAGGCATTATAACTTATAAGAGAACGTTTGCGTAAACGTTTTCAGATCCTAGTAAATAATTGATTTAGTTCTTGAACTCCTCCATGTAATTGTTGCATGGTTGAAATTGGTTTTGTAACTTCCGAGTCTTGTCAGTAAGCCACTTTGTTGAACATTGTTTTCAATGCCTATGAAATGGTAACCTGTAAGAGGCTAACAATGAAATTAGATCATGGAGCTCTCATGTTTAGGGAGGTCTATCTATGTTTACGGAGTCTGGCCTAATATGTAAATAACACGTAGCTGCATAGTACAGGGGTTAGCAGATGGCGGTTTTCTTTTCCATTAATAAAGACACAGGCATTGGCAGGAGATGCATAAGTAACCTACGCACGAACATGAGGTAAATTAATCTGGCACTCAATTTTCCTTTGATCTAGGATTTCTGTGATGATTTGTTTTACTTGACTTAACAAGGAAGAACAGGAGAGAGAAATAAGGAATTGACTTCAGAGCGTGACGCTCTGCTCTGTTGTGGATTCTATTCTAATAAGAATGGGATTAGTTTTAGTAGCTTAGTTATTCTCCCCAGAGGGAATCTTCCCTAGCAAGACCAAATAATCTCAACTTGATTATCATTCCTCATTTTTTCAAACACTTGTAACCATCACGTTCTGACATGTGCGAATATTGATAAAACTGCCTTTATTGTCTCATTTATATATTCTAGACCTGCACGTAGCCTTTATATGGATGTTATTATGCGTTAGATACGCTAAATTGTTAGGTATACTCTTTCAAATTATTCATCTAGCTTGGAAAATTACTTAAAAAATAAGCTTAAAAATTAATTTCTCCAAAACGGTATATGATTTAGTTATTGTAGAGGGACTTGGGGAAATAAGATATAAAAATATATTGCAGCTGTATAGCGCATTAAATTGGTAAATGTTATTAACGTTGCATGTTGAATAGCTGTAGGCAGAATTAATATCCAGAATAGAACAATTGAGTAATGTAATAAATTATGAATGATATGAGCCATGTCAATCTATACTCGCATTCTTGAGTGACACTCTTCACTCTACCAGTCAGGAGTAGGACAAAATTGCAGAAGAGCAATAATGCAGTGTGTCCCAGTTTTTTGCATGCAAGTTTAGTTAAACAAACCCTGCCTACAAGATAAACGAATTTAGTTCCTATTTTTAGCATAATGCACGAAATAAGATTTTATATGTATAATTTTATTTTGCATTTATCGAAGCATCAAATTAATTTGGCTAATAATTCATACTATAAACATAGAGGAGAGGGTAAGTTTATCTCTTATTTATAATCGTTATGTTATATGTCATTTCTATCTGTATATTTATAGGTAAGCAAATATTTAAGCAATCTAATTTTGTTATGTATTCTATTAAATAGAATTCAGATATAAAATATCTCTGAGCTTGTGGTTGAAATTATTTCGTACTGCATTCTAGATATCTTAACACAATTATACTGCTGATTGTAGTACAAATGAAGTCGATGGCAATATACAACAAGCCTACGAGTGTAAGTACTCGGAGTAATTTTATATAGCGAGTAATAGGGAATTGAATTGAACCTATAAGTGTCGATACTCTACTAGGTGAATTGTGTGTAAGTCATGCAAATATTATTACTGTACTGTTTCATAAATCTGTAACAAAGTTCTACATGTTACTTTGTTACTTCCGAGGACACGAGTCAATTATCCTGCAGAATGAGTACACGCCATGATAGTGCTATATGCTATTGTGTACATATGTATATGTTCATGTGACCTCCTTTTTATCACCATTTAGAATGCTTTATACTTCTTGCAGCATACAATGTGAAGCTTTCGTCACTTCTTTGTAGTCAATGTCACAAAGTCAGCACAACCCAAGTCAATACAAAATTAATCAATGATACTTATCAATACGTTCCACATTTGAAAGAAAAGAGACCTTGACTTTTTCATTCGAGGAATCAATCCGTGCTCGTTTCACCAGAACTAGAAATGTTTTCCAATTTTCTAATCACAAAGACCAGTTGTTTAGAATAACTGCCTGATTCTGTCAAAAAACTATAACGATAATCTGTTATTGAATACCAATTGTTCTTAAATGCGATACGTGTAACAATAAATTGAGGTCGGGTAGATTGAACGATAGTCCAAATGGATGGATAATGAGTCACGACTTGTCAAACTGAGTAAATTATATTATCCATCCATTTAATCTACTTGCTTATCTATGATTTTGTGAATTGCAACTGAAAGGCATTCCGAAAGTCAGATACTAAATACTAAATTCGGGGATTTGTCAAAAAAGCTGCTTTGGAATACTGTTTGGATACATCGATCGCAAATACTTTCCTATTTTTTCTGAACTGAAAGTCCATATGAGTAGATACAAAAATTTTATTGCAAAAATTATGTAGGTACTTACTTCTTATGGTTCTTCAAAATGAGAATTTGCTTCAGCTTAGCATAAATACTGATATGTCATCAATAAAACTATGATTAGAAATTGATAAATTGGAAATAAGATTTAGCTGATGGGCCCCTGTCACGCATTATATGGCAAATTCTGACAAAGTAATGCGTTCGGAGAACGAACTCGGTTTGACATTGAAGAAACACTTGGACCCCAAAATCAAGTAATAACTAAATGTATATGACTGCAATATACAATCTGTATGTAGTACAGAAATAACTAAGCACAAATTACAAAAGCGAAGTATTGGAAGACACACTGCGAGGGAAAAGAATACTGTAGCCATTTTTCCAAGTTATAATCATAAATTTCTTCGCCAAGATGAGTTTATTGATATTTCATCAACAAATCATCTGGTGTCTGGCAATACATTGCAATATAGGTACATTGACAGCAAACTTTTCTCGGGGAAATTAGTTCCCTAACTATTTAACCTGACTGCACCATAACTTATGGTAGACAGAAACAAGAAGGTTGCATCAGCAAACTGTTCGTCGTAAATAAGCTGGTTGTAATCACTTTTGTCAAAATGCACAACAGGATCAAATCAATAAAACATTTGGTGAAAACATGTTTTCTCTTCGTTGTGCAACAATAAAATCAGGGCAGTTGTATCTGCATGGGTAATCAGTATTGGTAAAACCTCTTTTACGTAATTTGGTCTTTGACTAGATGTACCTGATGTCACAGGCAGTGCATGCAAATTTTCGACATTTCCACTAAATCCACTATTCGATAAATAAGTAATTGTAGTCGTGTAGTTTCTATGTTGTTAAGTAGCGATGCAATGTCAGTCAATACTATAGTAGTACACAAATTTTGGGGCAAAATCAATCCTTTATTAGCTTCCAATCACGACCCATCAGCATGGGCCGTTATGCATGAATTGATGTATTAAGTTCTTTCTAAATAATTTTAAACCTACTGTTCTTCAACCTACTGTATCTGTTCACCTATATGCCTTTGCTGTGGTATGGTAGTTTTTCAATTTGTTTGATTTCAGACAATCAAATATTGCTATTAAAGCAAGGATGCCTCACTGCAAAGCAAAATGTCGAATTTCTCCTGGTCAAAGTAGAGAAAATCATGCGTAAATAAAATTTGCAAATCCGACTACAATCTGTAACCGTAAAACATACCAGAGTATACACTGCTCACACCTAAACAAATGGTCAGCTAGTTTTAGCGCTAAATGTCTAGAGTTGACCCAGTTATTGTCACAATTTTAGCTACCATAAGAGAAAATTGACATAACTTTTATAGTCGTATTGTTATGTATACAGATAAATATTTACCTAAAAGTAGTTTTAAAAATTGCATTTGCAAGATATAAGTACTGCAAGCAAATTGTATTTCTTCTACGATCTACAAGCAGGACAGGGAATAACAGTCTACGCTATGTGATGCTTTTGCCATAACTTACAATCACAACGGGCTAAATATATAAATATATATTAAGGTACTGATTTTACTATTTTTACTGCATAAAAGTCAAGTTTTTGCATTAAGTAGGTATACACAATTGCTGCATTATTATTGTTGATTTATGCCACAAATTCAATGTTGAGAACAATTTGCATGGCCAACGGCTACATGCATGTACAGCACTTTTGATTTGAGCATAGATTTTATGATGAACGTACGCGTGGCATTTGCAGAGTAGTGGGAAATGACCATGCCATGTGCTCTGTTATTTTCGTTCTATGCTCATCGTTAGTTAACCTACTTTCTTTGGTAAAGTCAACCCAAGTGACGTAGGTACGCAAATGGGTAGGGAATTCTACGTCATAAATGGGCTAGTTGCAGACAAACAGTGCGAGGGCCAGGGCGTACGCAGCTCTTCCATTAGTTAGCATTTGCAGTTTGTACATTATGTTCTGTGTCCTATGGATGGCAAGTCGGACCATGTCAAGTCAAACGCAGGTGCTCCCTTTTTACACAAACTGCCAATTCTTTATGGCTTAATTCTAACATCTTATCTATCATTGACTCTAATTTGCAGGTAGGCAGAAGTATCGTGGCACTCTGTTCCTATCAGGCCTAATATATAACCGGAATTATTAGGAACAAAATCATTACTGCACTAGTCGCGTGACTCTATTCTGACAGGATTTTCTTTATTGACAAACAAATTAGTCTGCTTACGCTACCACACTAACTGTTAAGTAAGTTCGTAGTACAAACTAAAGATAAGAAACATTCAGTCGCCGCCTCACCCGCAATAGGCGACAGTATTTCATTCTACTGCACTGAACTGGCGTCTAATAATTCTCGACTAACTCTGACTTCCCATGTATATTCATAGCATTTCCTTAGTCAGTTCAATGCAACTTTGTGTACTTTTTCTATTTTAATACACAAAAACTTTTACTCAAAAAAAGTATTCGAAATGATTCGCCGAATCTCATGTAAAATGCATAAACCAACATAGCCAACTATTATTATAATTCTTAAATTTCCGGGGAAATCCCTAATAAATAATACAAATATAGCATAAGAGTTGCCCGCTTGCTAATGTGTCAACTTTGTATGTAAATGTAAATAGAGCTTTACACTGGGTAGTGCACTACACAAACCAACTTGTCAGCGTGATTATTTCAAGAAGGTAAACGTAGCTTGGAAAGACATGAGCATGACTCAAAAGCCTTGGCAAAATTGTACTGCACAACAAACCTAAATGTACAATAAGTACATCGATAAATATTGCAGCCACTACGAGGTATGCGATGACTAATTGTAAGTACAATAAGGTAATGCAAATGAAAACTATTGTAAAATGCTACGCACAAAAGGAGTGGGAGTAGTTGACAGAGGACAAGGCTTGCAAAAAATGATTGGTGGCCTGTCTTGTCTAGACTGTAGACAGGCTAGAATTGTGCACTACAGATACATCACTTAAAAATGCAACATCCATTATTTAGAAATTTCGACTAGATAAAATATGAATGTGGAAATAAGAGAAGAATAAATCCTGGCATTAGTTGTGAACATACATAAGGATGGATTAGGTGGTGTGTCTGACTAACACAATATGGAACGAGGGAAATCGATTGACTGAACAACTTTATATTAATATTTTAATGACATAATGCCTAGAACTTGGCTGACTTTTCCTTAGCTTCTCAACTTACATTAATCCCTTTATCTCATCTTACGTGACTCGATGACTAGCTTCGCTTGTTTTTCCTCTTTTCTTTGTCTTCATACGTACCTATACCTATTATTCTATTACTGCTCCTGCTAAAACTCATCGCTTAGCAGCTTAGACATTTACAAAAGAAATATACCTACCTCACATAGCTTTCCCTTCACAATCTAGATCCAGGTTGGCTCAAAGTTTCCAGTCTTTTATGGTAGCAACCTATTGAGCTGTCCAGAGTGAATACGAATGTTATAATAATAACGTGTATATGTATTACGCACATTAAATATGAATTGGAAGTACAGGCCAAGTTATGACTAGTCCATCCCATATCTCTCCTTATACGTTAATACAGAACTAGAACTGCTATTTGCCTTGATGAACCTGAATAGTTGCATATTGTATTAGGTTCTGGGCTGAATGCATGTTGTATATGTAGTGTGATACATAAATGTATTTTTGGCACCGACGATAATGTGATATCCATGTAGGTACAGCCCGGTCTTACAAGTTACCCGCACTTGTCAAAGTATAGAGCACACGTACACATAGTTGAGTTAACTAAGTATTCCTGACTAGGTAGTTATTAAAGTGAAAGACAAAGCGTGTTTGCCCCACTAGTCGGTTGTACTACTTGTACATACGTTTAGAAATAACCTAGGCCTACATTCCAATTTCCGTGTACCTTGTTTCTTTCTTTGGATTTGTTTGACCTGGTTTATATTCTTCCTTTGCCTTGTTCGTTAAAAATTAATAATCTTCCCTTCTACCCAATTTATATTACTATCAGACTCTGCTATTATTCTCTCAAATGGTCTTCATTTATCTACATTTATGGTCAATTTCTTTATTTTACCTTACTATATTTCAATTTGCCAACAAACTTTCTATGTAGCCACCATAAACTATTGACCGTGTGGGCTAGTAAAATCTATAGCCATAACGATTGGGTCAAAGTAAGGCTTGTCCATTACTAAAACACAATATTGTGTTCAGAGCAATGGTCCACATACATATCTGAGTATAACTTCCATATCGGATTAGTTGTGTATCGATATATACCTTGGCCTTTATTGCTACTAACCTTAAGATTAAGGCTTGCCATAATTAACGCAGCAACGATTTTCTCAAACGTTAATCAAGATTTGATGTGCCAAAAGTATCTATATTCTTTAACTATATTGTTTAATTGATTTCAGTAATGTCTTTAAAACTATTTGCATATAAGTACCTAAACAAAACTAAAATAGAATATTATATTGCACACTACACCAAGTTTGCTTGACACAATATGATTCAATTCACATTCGCATAACTAAAAATGTTGATGTGTATAATACTGATGTCTACATTGTCAAATAAATGTACTATTAGTAGTAGTAAGTTTATATTTACTATTATTTAAATCAATGTGGATGATAAAATTAAATGAAATTACTAAAGGTTAATACAGTTACGATTATATGCTGGATACGAGACACATGTCTAAATTGGCAGATCAATTGAAAAGTGTGCAAGGGAAAAGAAGTCTATTTGGTTGTGACTCTAAATGGCTTGTACTATTTAGTTTGAAATGATGTCTTCATTTGTATCTTTCCCAGAAGGAAAAGACTGCCTCCGTTTTGTAATTTTTTGCCGGCATAGATTGGCTATTTGGCATTCGTTCTCGTAGATTCCGATTAGATGTGACTAGGAAAGTCCGGAAATTGGCAAGGCACACCAAGAGAAGACAGGAGACAGTATTGTTAAGTAACCGTTCCAAAGTCATTTTGTCGTTATTTCTCCTCAGTGCTAGACAGGATCTGCCGAATATGCAAGGTGATAAGGTCATTAAAGATCCTTTACTACATTCACACTCTATTGTCTGCGTCGTACAGAATACTTGCTCTCAAAACACTAGCAAACTAACTGACAACCTAAGAACTGCAAATAAAGTTACGACAATCTCCGAGAGGATGGTGAAAGTCACTCATTTATTACGTGAGTAATCTATTCTCTTGATGCAGCCATGGCTGACTAACGCCCTAACTATCCGTGTGCCATAGCAAATGTTCAGGCATACGCTTTTGCCTATCTACTGTACATAATAAACTTTAATTTATTTGCTTTCGCATTCTACAGGAGATATAAAATACAAAATAATGTTGTAAATCGAGTCGGAACACCTACAAATCTTGTTATTGGTGTAAGGTGGGACAATCTATGCTTAAAGCATTAATTTAACAGCATCATGACTGTAACTTATAATCGAAAACACTAACTACATTGGATTTTCTAAGCCCTTTTTCTCGACGAAATTGGCTTTTTGGTCGGTAATTACCTATAACGTCTTTTCGTCCTCTAAGAGGACTTTGAATCATTGAAAGTTATTCATTTATGACCTTGCTAACACTTTTATAGAGTGTAAAGAGTGTAAAGGAAGGGTAGATGTGCATAATTATGTTATTATGCAATCCGTATGGAATTACTATAGATGAGTGAAATTACAAGCATAAAGTGGCTATGTGGTAATTCTAGCATAGGTACCTAGTAGTTAGTTAGTCTAGCTATTACTCTAGTCGAGCCAACTAACCTACAGTTATTATTTCAATTTAATGGTGCGAGAGGACGAAATGCTTAAACATGCATTTATCTGCAAGAAAGAAGTAATAAGGGAAGCAAGGAACGGCTGTGTCAATTACCATTTTGATCATTATCACAGTTTCTCCGTCTTTTCACTGTTCAAAGTTGAAAGCCATTGTGCTTTCCTTACTCACCCACTTCCCAGTCACAAACAGAAACAGACTAAAGAGGTGCATGCCACAACTACACATCTAGGACATGATTCATGTGCAAATTCACAATATACCACCCACATGGCACATTCAGAGTTGATAATAGGTTTATAGCGTGGCATTTTGTTCCGGCATATACACTAAGTAAATATTGAACAAATACCGCTTTCAATATTCCCATGCAAAGACGCTCTATGATCAAGGCATGTGAGCATGTAGAATGCATGCCTTATGTAAGTTTGACACAATAGGGCAACCATGCCCATCGTCATTTATTCCAAGCTATATACAAAACGAAAGAAACCAAAGGAAGCTATGGGAGGACATGAGATTGAAGGAGCAAATGAAGGATTGCTCTAGTTTCCTCCTCCTCGGGCTCAAAATGTCTCGCCATCAACATGTCATCATCAAACAAGTCAAGAAAGAGAATGCCATCATTTGTAATGAGAGTAAGTGCACTTTGTACTACACTAGAAAATCACTGCTAGCATTTACGTATACCTTAAGTACATTGCATAAGTATGTACATCGTGTTCACATTCATTATCAACACTTTCGGAGACATACCTTTGCACACTTTCCTATTTATATTACTTACCGTAAACGGAAAAGCAGATGCCTACACATAAGAATCTATTGTTGTCCAATGAAAATGGATTCTTTTGAATTGTTGCAAATTCCATAGCATGGAATTTCACCTCACAGCCTATAAGGCGGAATCTGCATAGTTCTTACATTCATGTTGATATGCAAGTTGCAAGTGAATCGTTCGACAGAATGGACTTCTTTTGTCACCCTAAAAGAAAAACACGTAAAGCAATGCAACTGCAGTGGTTGATTGCGGAACACTTGTGTTTTATTACAAAGATGCCTATGCATTTGGCATAATTGACGACATAACAATTCGAAAGTGCAGTCTTACCAGTATATTGTGAGGGAGCCGGATACACTAGATGTACAACAGCAACAAAATATTTACTACTTCTAAATATTTAGTTGGCTTTTTTGCAGTAATGTATTATGATTATTAGCTTGAAGGACCATATAAAGTCAGCAGCATATATTTAGTCCCAAGTCTATATTATGTGCCTATAATCGAGATAAAAGGAAACAATCCAAATTTCAGAGTCACAGTGGAAGTTGAATATAAAGTAGAATGTCCATGCACTGATACACGCTGTGCAACAAACAGGAGAAATATTTCCTCCTTTAGAAAAGACCGCAAATCCTGATTTTGATTTATTGCTTGGCAGTAGGAGTGTGTTTTTGACTTTACATAATATATTGATTTTTGTTTTTGTCAACATGTTACGTACTGAATGCACGGTGGACGTGAAGACCCAAGTCTATTTTCGATTTATGCTGACTGAAAAACGGAATTTATGCATGTCATTTTTGAAGTAATCTCACAGTAGGACATGGACAGCTTATTGGTATTTGGATAATACTCTCGCTGCAAAATTGAATCCAAAAGACACCATGCGTCACACACTGCAGAGTTTTCTAGTATTTACTTCTAATCTGATCCCTTGAACAACTTGCTTTTTGTCAGTCTTGTCATGTTTTAGCATTTTAAAAGTCGCTTTCCTGTAATATGACTATAGATATGACACCAGTGCATAAATTATGTCTACCATCAAATTATTTTACACTAGTGTAACTTCAGATCAATACTAATAAAATTACTGACTAACATATGAATATTAATTGTTGTTCATGTTGTTTTGTTGTTTCTTGATATCGCTGTTACATTTGGTCAAAATTCACACAGAAGTACAAATCAATGGATATGCTTAGTAAAAATGTGATGAGAGCGAAAAAGAATCTATGATAGTAATAAGTAAGCTAATCAGGAGGAGTTGTAGTTGTAGGGAGTCAAATCACAGACACGGTTTAAGGAAAAGGCAACCTGCTGCAATCTGAATACTATCGCGTTATCTTTGAGATTGCTGGGTAGGATCCTTGGATATGTTATGTGTTGCGGAAGATAATAGGGAGGGAAGTGTAGTAAAACGAAGTAAATAGTAATTGCATGCATGGATATGCATATTAAACGGTTAACCTGGCCTGACTGTTTAAACTTATTTGATGCGATCGCTCAAAGTCTCTGAGGAGAGTGAGTTCGTCAGTTGTCGCTCCGCTTGATACGGAGCTTTTCTTAGAGCCGTGTCTCATGGCAGAAGTTTAGACGGAGGAGGCATAGAAAGAAGTGAAGCAAAGAGTTAACCAAGCAAAGGAATGTCATGTCAGCTGAAGACAGAACACCACTTAAGTTAGTGATGCGATTTGAGTTGAGTGGAGTATGTAGTCCCCTCACTCTCGCAAAATTCTCTTACTATGCTCCATCCAACTTAAGAAGTTGATAATCAAGAATCCAAACCAAATCAGAGTCGAGTCGCGACTTTTGTGCAGCCGAGAGACGAACGATGTTTGTCACTTTGATTGCACGCTGTTTCCTCTTTTCTTATCTGACTCTCGACGGGATACATACATGTAGGCCAAAACGGACGAAATGACTCACTCTCGAATGTTATCACTCGTTCCAGTCCCACTCATACGTACTACAACAGCGTAAAAATAACTATTTCATTTAATGTAAGTAATACGAGAACTCTTGTTGAGTGCATATCATAGGCTTCTCCCGACTCTGCTGCTTTCATCCCGGCTTTCCCTTTCATTTATATCTCAAATGAGACATTCGCTCTCGCCATACCACACATACACTCCGTCCTAGTACCTATACATCCTACTTTAGCAGATTCTGGCTATATCTATATAAAGTAGAGGAGGAGGTCAGGATGCAAAATAGTCTCTCTCTCTCCCGTTTCGCTTTGTCTTCCTTACGCTTCAATGTTCTTAACTACTTACTACTGGCAGGAAATTTCCAAACCAATGACTTGTTCTACATGTGCATTAGTTTACTGCTACATTACGTTTGTAGTCTCATCCTTTGCAATTCCGCCTCCTTGTAGACTATAAGTCGCAATGACAATCTCCAAATTGTGGAATCACTAACTTGTAGCCGGGGATGTTTATAAGCCACAAGTCTTTTCGAATACTAAATTCAAGTGTTGACAAAAGGATTTTCCTACTCTAAGAAAAACGAGATTTCTCTCCATGTATTCTTAACTATTCCGCATTCTATCCACCTCCATGCTAATGAAGTTTTTGTGTTTCTGTATCACATTTCTTCCATGATGATGGCTTTGAATACTGTAACATTATACATTGCTACATGCTTGCAGCATTGTAAATTGAATCATGTTGACTATAGCTAGTATAAAAATCGAATTTAATTAATTCTGCAACCAAAAACGGTAAGTTGTGTACTACAGCTAATCAAGTAAGTAAAAGATACCACTGCCCTGGTGTATAGTTGCTTTTACTTAATGCAGTGAAGATCTAGCACGATAAAATAGTTAGGAAAAGAGCAAACGATTGTATTAATTAACCGAGCTGACTTGATGATTTGAATATTATGCAATATGCAAACGCCAGTTTCATTTGAACGGAGCTAACTTCCGAAGAGCTGTTAAAATAATGAAATACACACTACATAATGAAGCGAGCTAATGACCGTTACTGATTCTCGGGTATTTCGGCTTTCGCCAAATGAGTATACAACCGATATATATAGTTAATTCAACACAATAGATTGCCTCGCTACTCGCTGTTTAGTTTTATCTAGTTTCCTCCACACCCACCAAGTTACAAATATAAATACTAAAAGTTCGGCACAACCAAGTTTCTATTTTGAGACACAAACTTAATTATCTAGAAGCTACAACACTGGTTTGAGCTATTTCCGAATTTGCTCGCATCCTAATAATCGAAAAGATTAAAATACTATTCCAGGAGTATCAGAAAGCAAACCTGAATCCTTTCAAGCGAAGCTACTATGATTAAATTTGTCATGTTATTCAGTTACACCAAGTTACACAGGTTATAAACACAGCTACTTTGTATACATAGGTTCCTAGATACTAAATTAATCCACCATCCACAGTCGAATATTTGAACTTCTCTCCTGAAGAGAAAAATTGTAATTGAATTACGATGAAAATTGTCTTTTACCAAAACAGGAAATTAATTTCCTGGTTCATAGTACTAGTAGGCAAATATTGGGGACACTAACTACTGACATTGGCATCTGGTATCTGTGTAGTAAATACGAGGATGGGATTTAATTGTTAAGTCACCAGTGGAAAATTATTGGACTCATTGATGTTACAAATATTCTTATGGATGGTTATGATACAATTATTTTTACGATATACAGAGAACGCACTTCAGCATTTCTTCCCTTTTGGGCTAAGAACACCTTACTCTCAGTGTATCAGTATTTCAAGAATGTACGATGCAAAGCAGTGTATGATATTTACAAACCATAAATACATGTATAAAGCAGTAAAGTTGACTCACACAAAGCTATGTTAGTGAGTATTAAATGAGTACATCATAATTTCATTGTAGAGTTACATAGAGATAAGAATGAAGAGTAATAAGAATTATAATTTAATATTATTGCTAAATTGTAAGATTAGAGTGGAAAAGTAAGAATAATAACAATAATAAGAAATAGTCGTAAAAGAAAGTGGCTCAACATGAGTTACAAGAAAACAAAGGGAAAGCATAACAAAGAAGGAATGAAACGTTTAAACGAGACCTTAGGGCTTAGCGAATTCTGCTGCACAGTGAAGTAGTATCCCAGTAAGTAAGTAATCCCCATCATTAGCCTTAATGTGGGCTAAAGGCACCTGAATACGACTTGCGTCACAGAAAAATGTAGAAGGTTTACTGTGATAAGATAAGGTTTGAGAACACAATAATGAACTTTTACTCTTACTCTTAATTGCTTCTACTTGAATAACAGAGAAATAAAAGTTTCAGGCATGAATCCAATTATTCTTACAATAAAGGTAAGATATAAGGTGTTTGATAGTACATTGTAGCAGCCAAATCTAATATCGACTTTTAATATCTTTACCATTTCATCATTTTCCTTTTCTGCACTGTCAGATTTTTAATTTTGCTGACATGTAAACAAAACCAGAATATATATTTTCCAGATACGTGTCGAATCTATTTCAAGCAGTTGAGTCTTAGTTTTAGTACAGTTTGCCTTGACTGAATTACTAATTCGACTTATTACCATATAATACCAACTATAATATTTATGAGTTTTGATCCTTCAATTTCTTGTAGGACCTCCTTATGGGTATTCAATGGTAGCAGAAATAGGTTAAGTGATTCATTCATGCCTCCAATGAAGTCATCCTAGTGTAAGCCACTACAAAATTAGATACTGTATTGTTGAGATCTTTTCTAAAATGTGAAATTGTGTAGGAATGTACTTTTCTGTATTTTCAAGACAGTATGAGATAATTATAACTATACCAAGTCTTTTCCAGAACGCTATTTCCATTATTTTCATATAATAAAGGTTGCACTTCTGGCTACACTTCAAAACGCTTCAGCTACACATTACTAATGAAAGTCGAAAAATGCTGTGCTTAGTATTTGTGCAGGTACTCGATAGCTCGTCCAATTATCCCTTTATACCATGGCATTCATTTTCACCCAACTGATTCTAAATGTGGCCACAGTATAGTTGGGTGGAGCACACAATTTCATTCATTACTTCGTTATCTGTACTATTATGCTATATTAAGAATTTCATTGTACAGGAGAATAAAAACAAGAGCGTACACAAAATAAAGATTTAAGTCTCCAAATCTATCACAGTTTGCACATTTACAGTCACTAGTGTGTTGAGCTGACATATCTATTTAGTCAATCGTATTTACTAAGCGCAAATGTCGCTTTCTAATAAATATCATTTTGGTTTCATTGTTTATTTCAAAGTCTGAGGATGAATTTTACTAAACACAATATAAACAGTAATAGGATAATCAGATTAAATGTCTTGTTTCTGCATTTTTGTATATCAGTAGAGTAATTACCCATTACAACTTAAACATACCTGTGCATGATCTAATTGTTTTAACATTTGCACATGAATTACTTGAGTTGGTTAACTTACGACGGGAAATGTACAAAATATCATGAGATCAGTTCATTGTAAGATTGTAACAGTATACATAAAGCATTGATTCATAAATAATTCCTAGAGACTAATGGACCATGAACAATTGAAAACTTGGAAATTATGATCTAGTAGAAAAGAGCAGTTTTCGAAAGAAATACAAATTAAATATGTAACTCTATAGCTTGGAATGCCTGTGCGGGCTATACTTGAGCACTTGTTTCGTACATAATGCAGGAAATAAATGCTTGCTAAGCGTAATGCAAAATGAGGAATTTTTCAATGTGGGACATGGAGACAGCCTTGAGTGTCGCAAAGTAAAAACGCAAAGTTTTCTGTGTCGGACATGGTGCAGAGTTGATTTGGAGAAGTAGAGCTGGGCTAGGAGGAGAGAAAGAGGAATTATACACGCGGGTGCCAAGAGACCGACAGAGATGAGAGAGTCGACTAAATAAACTAGAACTTTTGTCATTTCTTATTTTGCTTTCTAAGTCCTAGTTGTATTTATGTGTACTAGCATTTACTTGCAGTGGAATAATACTATTGCACATAAGTACATTGCAACGTACACGGAGATAGAATAGCATGAGTGTTAATGTCCGTCCGCCTGACTTATCATGTTTTATATTCACATAAGAAACTACTACACATCTTATCTCCTCTCGCGATGGATATAATACATACATTACGTTGTACTTCTTTTTATTAGAGAGTGCATTTGATCCTAATCCTATGTAGTTACGTAGTACGTTAAGCATGCATGCAGTGTCCCTGCTCTAGCTATGCTGTAGATTTAGGTTTACTGTACATAGAAACCTAAGTAAGCAAAAATCTCAACATTTACTTCACATCGTATTACCTACTTGACTTTACTTCTACTTGCTCCGCTAACTTCTGCTACATTCACAATGTGCAGCCGAAATAAGCTTTCTCCCTCTTTTTCTAGTGAAAGACGATCTTTGAGCTAGAAACTTTTTGCTTGTCTGCTGCTGTAAGTATTAATATTATTCTGTGCAAAGACATTTCCATTTGCAGCAAGAAAGCAAGCATTTGTGCTTACAATTTGCAGATACACTAAACACGCAGTGATGTATGTATTTATCTGAATCTATTGTGTTCCAGTCCATGTGTGTACAGAAACGAAAGCAGTGATTCAAATCTCAGATTCCACAGGACAGAACTAGACTACATATTTCTAGTTCATGAAATTGTCTCCTCCATTTATCATGATAGCCGCCGTCCATGTACCAGTCTCCAAGTCTCCATAGAACGAAAGAAAGACAGGAGATGAAAATCACTCTTTGGGTTTCCTTTATGCAAGTAACGCGTGTGGGAATTATGTCTAAGGACACAGATACAAGAGCACAAACCCTTGTGAATTGCCATGGTCTTACTATTAGATGCCATTAGTTAGATACATGAATGTCCCCATGCAGCACAATACTTATTAACATATGTATGTATTATGTGGCTAGTTAAGTGTCATTATACATTAATGAACATCGACAAACATTTACTCTAACGATAATACCGACTGTAAAAGTTGTTGCATAGTGTAAACTGTAAACCACAACATTCGTAATCTCTACTTCATTAACAGTGGAATGAGGCTTGCATAATGCATTATGCAAACATACCTAGATATTAACTGCTATTATATATGCAGATATTTGTATTATTATTGTATTTACTTTGCACTTGACACACTTCTAAGCACACCTAACGGACAAGCTGTACTTAAGTTTTCCGACTTCGTGTAGGCATTTCACTTTAAGGCAGAATTCGGACCAGCCCATTGTAATATATACTATAATTTGTTATTATGGTATAGCACTGCTAATTACAAACCTGTAAAACTATATATCACCTTACATGACCTATATAACAACAACAAAATATGTTAGTTGATAAAGCAGTATATCTGTAGTAGATATGCAGTTAGTTTGGGAAATGACTTTTGAATGCACACAAATGCGTCTTGTAATGCAAATGGCGATTAATTGTATTCTACCGAATGACATTGTCTGTGTCAGACAAATTGGCATCCACACAGTGCATGTACACCTAATAAATTCAGCAGCTAAAATAACTCTAACCAATAACATATAATTTATAAGCAGTTTTTATGCGAGAACATTATCTTAGAAAACCTTTGCCAAACTTTTATTTTACTTCTACTTACTATGACAGGTTCACGGGTTGTGAACATATAGGAAACCAAAGACGTTTAAACGCTGTCCTCTTTAGCAAATGAACCTACTGACAATAATGACAAAAGAAAAGTATTGCAAAAGTACCTTATGAAAATATGAGTGATAGCAACAGAAAATGTCCTTAGTGAACGAAATGGGTCAACTTATATTGTCCGAAATATAATGGCTACCACGATGCTATAGATTAAACAGATTCATGTCTGTTGCACTCTGTACAGACATGTTTGAACACACTTTCATGGTTTCATTCGCTTAGCAAAAAATCCAGAACTTTTTTGTGTTAACAAATATTGTACCCGCAGATAACTAAACTAAAAGGTTTCCACGGACCAATTACTATAGTTGTACCTGCTTTAGCGTAGTGACATTATGCATGGATCGTGGATTTAACTTTAACATGATGTCAATATTCCAGATATTTAAAATCTCCGGTTTATAATTATTATTTCAAGATAAAAATTTTCTTCATGTACCTGAAAATCGAAAGAGGTCAATTTTTTCAATGTCAATCACCTAATGCTGTCACAAGTGGAATCTCAAATGTGTTTAAAACTGGGTATTCTTTTCACTCAATTGGTTAAAAATAATTTACCCGTAAAGACATACGTAAAGCTTGAATATTTCCTCATGGCTGGAATTCACTAACATTTATAGTATTTTGTCTCTATTCTGCCTTTGGATATTCAAATTCAATGTAACAGTAAAGAGTGACGTAGTTTACATGGTAAGTTGGGTAGATAGTTTATTGGGTGAAATGTTTTAGATTGTGATACGGTATGGTCTTTTTGGCTGTTCCAAGATAAACTGTTTTATAATACCATGTAGAAATCTAGTTTTATGTGGAACAAATGGAATGTAGATAGGCTAAAACATCTATGGGTTGTAAGACCGATTCATAAAAGCATGCCAGGAATAGAGTAATCTTAACCAATATCAAGAAATAGAAAGTCTGTATATTATGTGCATGTAGAAGAATTGTAATATTTATAGCAAGCATGAATGCATACAAGGTTGTAAATTCCTATACTGCTCTAATGTGAAATTTCGAATTCTGATAGCAATAAGATGAGAAAAAGGGACATAATACTTACACGAGATTTAAAAAACATGAAGATAGAACATAAAGATACGCTCAATTTTCTCCTTTGCCGGAGGTCTTACGACAAATTGGTGGGTATAAATTTTGTAAATAAAATGTAGTGATATGTATTAAATACAATCTGTTGCCAATGCCATGCTTAAAAGTTTACAGGGTAAGTTAATAGCTGATGCGAGAGGAGATAGCCTAAAGTCCCAAGTCTGTTTTGCAAATGGGTTGATAAGTTTAAGGTACCTCTTGTCATAAGAGTGAATATTATTATAGGTTTCTTTCCGACCCTATTTTGATGTTCCTTGTGTATAAGAGGATTTGATAACATAAACACGATACATCTGTGTGTTTGGCCGCAATGTACCTTCTTTTCGTACCACTGTGTATCGTAAAGCTATTTGCAGATGCATCAGTGTGTAATGTAATGTCATCTTCATGTTAAATGGTCCAAAACGATCGGAAGTGCTTCCAGCTCCTTTTATTCTTCTAGTCTAGTCAAGTCTCGTCTCGTCTTGTCCTACATTTATCTCGAGAGCTAGCTGCCTATAAAAAGGTTACTTGAGTTTCAATTCCAATTCGACTTATGTTACATTATGTTCGTGCCCTGATGTAAACTACGACGTAGACCGAATGATAAATGATCAAAAAGCAATATCATATTTTGACTCACCAGAGTTCACATATAACTCAATCTAGACCTGAGCATTGGTCCGACCAAAGTCATTGATAACACTGTTCATAAGTTCTGAAGCATATCTGTATGAACATAATATTATTGGGATAATAAAATGTAAATGAAACCTTATGGAAAAAAAATTGTGTGTACAGCGTATATGCTGGTAGTACAGGTACTATCTTTAGTAGGTAAGAAAAACTCGAACTTCCAAAGCTGCAATTCTGATACTGTATAGTATACCTATGGCTATCATCCACAATGAATTTCTATATAAGAAAACGATTCACTCTCTATAATTTTTTAGAAATGTAAACTTACCTAAATAGAAGTATGTTACATAGAACATTGAAATTGGAACTTTTCATGGGCAGCTTTATGTGGCAAAATGTTATTTGATACTGAGTGAGGTGATCAAATTTCGCAAATTTTTGCGGATATGTAGGTTAGCCGTGCCAAAGAAAATGCACCATTCTATAATGTATGCTTTTACGAAAGAGCTAGGAGATGAATAACTGGCAAGTCATGAAGTGAGTGAGTCAAGTCAGAATTGATCTTGGAGCCATAAATAATAATGTTTTTTCATAGTATGCCATTCTACTGCCAAAAATGTGTCGGAAAGTCATTCGTTATATTATACTCGCCATGTCTCTTGTATCAACATTTCGTTATTTTAGATAAAGGATGTTGAATACGAACTGCCGGGTTTCTGACACCACGATTCATCTTTAAAACCGAAATACAAATGCGATGCCTAAATGTTCCTTGCTAAACTTAAAATCGAATCTGATGTACATTTATGCTTCCGTGACAGACAGAACCGAAGTGCTTATTTTGTGCTTCCTTCCTTCTGCCTTTGCATATTGTCATTCATTCCTTTGTACTTCATTCATCGGATTGCATTGAAGTTTTGGAAGCTTGGTTTGGCATGTAAGACATTTCTGTGGGTGTATTAAGTACGTAGATTCGTAATCATTATAGATACCTTAGTATATTCGCATGTTGTATTAGAGAGCCAATACTAAGTACAGTTGCGGTAAAATCCTGAATACCAGTAACACTTCTAGCTACAGACTCTGGTAATGCATTTCAGTATGCATAACAAATTGGAAGACAGACAGTGCATTAGGTTAAGCAAAGCGAGCAAATATTTTCATGGCTTCAGTTAAACTAGCGTATCAGCCAGCAAATATTCAAGGAAACTACTCTACGTTTACCCTCATATCTTTACAAAACTTTTCCAGTTCAGTTTTTGTTAGATGTGCCAATATTTTATTAAAAATGGTGCGTACGATATAACTAATGCCAGAAACGTAAGTGCATAATGCTCCCACGCTCATCTAATGCGATAATTTATGTTTTATTCGATGGAAATAATAACAAACTAGTTGATAGGCCACAGAATATCTCTAACCTATCGAAAAGTTTGTTAATGTTCAGCCAACCCCTTCAAGGAAATCTGTTACAGATACAGTGTAGGTTAATAGAATGGTGTAAGTAAGTTAAACAATTTGTCAGTGTAAGTGATGGGAGTCTTTTATGCATGAATGCAATAAATGATGTACTTTTGCAGAATGAGTCTCTTGGTGTAATTTTTCTTACGCCTTGTTACAACTACATGATGCAGTAAGTAAGCATATGTAGCTTCAATTACAATTAATTAGTTTAGTCTTTGTGATACACTACTAAGGCATCGACTATGTCAAGGTAAGGAACTATAAATAGCATCGATTGACAAATTATGACATGCCTTTCTTATAGAAACCTAAAGTCAATCTCTGAAAAAAAGTTTGTAGTGTCACAAGATATATTTTATATGACAGAGTTAAGTATATATAGTTATAGTTATTATTTATGAAAAGTTTTGGAGAGAAAAGCTGAGTAAAGGATAAGGAGATTCGAGGATCTTTCTTCAGTTACTTTTTCTCCTCAGTTTCGAAAGCTCTAAGGGATTGAAGTCCTTCGCAAGAATGCATAAGAATAGTATGTTGATGTATCATGCAAGACTTACGATGAAGCAAGACAGCATGACAAGACATACATGCTTCTTACAACTACAATTAGGAAGTTTCGCTTGTCTACTTCCCTTGGTCTTGTCTAGTTCCGTTACTTTTTGTACATATTATCCTTTACGCTTCTCAAGCTATCATATATACCTTAGACAGACGTTTCTACAAAAGTATCTCTACTTGTGTCCTATATATGTAGTAGGGTGTGGGGTACTTACACATCTAAAAGATGCTACACCAACGTGGAGCTAAGTGCATACGTGTATGGTAAAAGAGAAAAGTATCGATAAAATTCGCTGTCGAAACTCAATTTGGATTCAGAAAAGCAGGGGATAGACAAATAACTACATATGTATAATGCAATCTACAGAAGTACACTGATACAGGCACACTAACAATAAGGACTGCACCAGGGAAAAGAAAAATTGCCAATTTATCGTGTTCGGATTATTAAGTAGATCCTCCCTATCATTATTCTAGTTAGCAATACATCTGCTTCACTTACTTAAACCTATGCTCACTCTAGTTAGCAACCCAATTTACTTATTTACTTTACGTTCTTTCACAAATGACATGTTAAGATACCATAATTTAATAATATATTTATAACCGGCAAAAAGTATATGATATAAATACATATAAAACGCAAGTGCATGTAACGTCAGGGAACAACCAAATCAATTAGAAGAATACAAAATACTACGATACAGTAACAGAAACACCCTTAGTATAACTGAAACGGATCAATACACATAGAATTAACCATACGGGAATGACAGAACAGAGTTAAGAGTAAACGCTTACAATTATTTATCTTGTAAATCTCAATTTCAAGTCTCAAGTCTCAACTGAGCCTCATTTATGCTGTCGTGTATACTATTTCTTTATATCTTTACGTTACATCACATACCAAGCAAGTTACCATTTACTTAGCATTATGCTGCTGCTGTATTATGCATTGTACCAAGGATTTATGGCAAAAGGATTGTTGTTCATCTATTTTTATTGCTTGACAATTGTAAAGTATTTCTTGAGTGCATAGTGTTTCGGTAATAAATATGTATTAGGCCATCGTTATTAAGTAGTGGTAACACTACTTTATAAGGATGCCCGATCTGTCTGTCTGTCTGCCCTTTTAATATGCATTAGGTATTTATCTCGCATTATTAACGTTAAATTAGGAACTTTTTGCATATATTTCTTTTGCATGAGGATACACGATTAGAGCAAATGTTACAAATTCAAATGAAGTTGTTGATAACTGATTGTGATAATGATAATAATGTGAGAAACAAGCAAACATAAACTGTAAGAGCTCACTAAAAATGAAGATGATTACTCACCATTTAGAATTTAGATCCTCGCAATCTCGCAACAATCATTCTGGAATTTTTCCAATGAACAATTTTGTGTTTCGGTGAATTACATGTATGCTGGGTTCAGTTCATGACAATTTTATTTTGTTTTCAGGCTTCAAGAGTTCAACAGTTTAACTTCCTTGTGCCAAATAAGAGGTTTCGATGTACTGATTGTGAATAATGAAATATAGAATGTTTTATACGTTGCTTCCAGTAGATATTCAGCACTGGCGAATCTACATTCTTTCACTTTCCAGGCGGACCTCTGCATATCTTGCCAGTATAGATGATATGGTACCTCCACTTCTAAAATACTGATTGTGTAGGGAAATATAGAACAGCACCATATAAGTAAATATATCTCAGGTTTGTCTGATTCAGTTTATTTAAATCACACTACGCACTACAGAATAAATGTTATTTGAAACTCTAAGCATTTTTATAAAATGACATGCAGATGTTGTAGACAGAACAATCCAACCAACTTGACTGAAATTCGACTCTTGATACTCTTGAACACGGAGAAAGGTATTCGTTATCGGAAAAAGAAAGGAGAAAAGGAGGGAAACCAGATATTATCTACAACAGCAACAGACAAAAATCTTTTAAACAGTAAACAGAACGAACCTGAAGATGGACTGAAAGACAAAACTTTGTTACAAGATACATTACTCGCTGCAATGTAATCCATACCTAGGTAGCTTTCTATTGAAACATTACTATAGGTACTTCGTACCCGCACTTATGCCCACTTATATACAGGGCGAGGAAAAATTATCTATTATTTGGAAAAAATGGGAAACTCATTTTTATGAACAGAAATATAATACGTATGCTGTCAATAATGTATTTTATCTGGTATTCAGGTCATATTTAGTTGGGCTGAACTAAGAACTCCTTCTGTACATTTTTCTCAAGTTGAATATCCACAAATACTACATTATTTCTAAAAGTTAAGCAATAAAATATTTTCTGAAGAAGAAAGCAAGTTTCAGAATAAATCTGGTTTACAGGATACAAAATGATTGACATTACAATTTTAGGAAGTGCCGATGGGATGGAAATTACCCTTAGAATTATTGGTAAAA
>JABASH010001901.1:0-22996 GCA_019776445.1 Tomocerus maximus | reverse complement strand
TTTGTATGTATGTATTTGTAGTTACATTTTACATTTCCAGTTTGACAATAAAGTTATGGTTTGATTAGATTTACTTAATATTAAATAGTCCCAAAATTCAAAACATAATAAACTGCTTATCAAAACGATTTTATGCAAATGCTGAAAATTTTTTCCACGAATTTTGAAGCTTGTCATGCTTAAAATGCTATGCATTTTTCCAGTCATATATATATAATCTAAAATGAGTTTAGTGGGTGTGATTGTGTAATGCTACGTACTTAGTTCAAATGTGCATTTAGATTTGTAACTTACAAGTAGATTAATGGGATTTTATGAATACATCAAAATCCATCGGAAAACTGTCATCATTGACCTACATTAAATATTTTTGATGGTATTAAATGTATTGGAAAATTTTTAAAAGGTCAAATTGACTATAGGCAGTATAGTTACTATGCACCTTTGGCTATACCTATGGCCAATTCACCTGCAAAATATGCACTTTCTAAGGGTGAGTAATATTCCACTTTACACATCACAAGTATTTTTGTGTGGGAACTGACGTTATCTTCTACAGCACTTACTGTAGTTTTGACGTGATAATATTATTGACAGTGATGAGATATTGAGGATATGCGTAGTAAAATGTTTACTGCTAATTCCTAATTTAATAATGTCAGTGACGATTGACAGTGACTTCTTGAAATGGAGCTTTAATTTTGTTAAAGTAGTTAGATTGAAGATTTTATTTGAGTGTAGGCATTTTATAACGACATCCTTCTCAGTTCGTATAAGTAAGGATAATTTTACGCATGAAAACGTTTTGCAAATAAAGTACATTTAAGAAGTTGGCATGTGTGTGTTAATAATATGATTGCTATGCAAAATGATTCACTAGAATAGTAAAAGGGGTGTAAATTGCTGGTTGCAAACAAGGCACTCCCTAGTTACTACCATATTTGACATCTATCTTACAATGCCAATTTAAAGTTGCAAACTAATTATGAGTACGAAAGAAGACCGGATTTGTATGTGAATAATTTACTGTAACAGACAAGACTCCCTAACTAACTAAATCAACTTTGGTCAGTGTACAAAATTGTAATGCAAAGAAAGAATTACTTGCCAAGCTCACAAATCATACCAGAATCCAATGCATGGAGTAGAGTACCAACTATTTCGTGCACAGCAAAATTTCATTCGAATAAACATTTAGAGTAGGTTCTCATTATGTAGCTATACATGTCTAAGTTAGATGGTAGAAATAAGAAAAACAACAGCCGTTCCATGTACACTTTTTTATTCTGGGATATCATACCCTGGGAAATATTATTATCACTTAAAGTCTACTTAACTCTAAAAGCATCTGAACTTAACCCCGTTCAATATACTACTTAAGGTTACGTAGTGTTTGCTTAATAATTTCAATATTGTTTGCTTATTTACTTTGCGTATCATTGCTAAATGGTATGTGAATTGACGTTAAGTAGATTCAAGACACGCATGTTATAAAAAGTAGTTATATCATAATATGAAGGAAGTTTCTTCAAGTGCTTCAATCTCTCATACTACTAAGCAAGTGCGTGGACTTATATTATTAGAGCTGCAATACGATTTTGGTAGTTTGGCATGAAATGTGAATTAAAAGTGAGTATTTTGTCTGTAACTGCCTTAGTTGAAATACTGCCATATTTAAGAAATGCACTGAATCATGTTGTCTATTTGCTAATAATAATTGCATATTTAGGTTATGCTTACCGTTTATAAATAAACTTGACTACCACCAGTACCACCTACATAAACATACATAGTAACCAGAGAGTTAGGCCCCCAATACAGGGGGCTGCTAGTAAGAATGTCAGTGGGTGGGACCCCTGTAAGTCAGTGCCCAACCCCCCAATACGTGGAATTTTGTTGAAATCAAATCAAGTGTTACTTTTGAAATGGGAGCGCAGCTATGACACATAATAATGGTCAACAATTTCGCCGGCATCTAAACTGTGCCAGAGATTGGCTCTGATCTGATATTATGCATCTTATGTGTATGTACTATTGCTCGGTTTGTAGTACCAATGCATGGTTTGCATGACATACATACATTTTTAACATTTTATAAGGGTTAATACTTTGTGTATGTTACAGGATTTCTATGCCAGCTATATTTTCGAAGTACAAATATTTTACTTTATTTCCAACAACATAATAACTAAATGTATAATAAACTACAGTAAGTACACTTAATTTCAGAAAAGATCAAAAAATTAAATGCAATACTGATTTTTTTAAGTTGAAAAATTTAGCTTACATACACAAAGTAGGTACGGAGTGTGGAAAAAGTAACGCTTCATTTGACAGATACCTTGCATAATAGCAGGCCGGTAAAGCATTATCCTCATTCATACTCCTCAATTTTGTCCGTAAAAATTTAGGTGTCGCCATTCGCAATATAACATCGGAATGGTTGACGGAATGAAATGACGGCCAAATAGTGACAGTCATAGCAATTTTGACCACCTGGCCTTGATTATCATGGCACAAAACTAACAATATAAACGTAAGTATGTTCATCATAAACTTTAGAGGGATATGTTTAAACATAATTCTAATTTTATTGACACCATGACTTGTTGGCATGTTTTCTCCTTTTATTTTTGGCTCCTGATATTTATAATGGAGAACAAGATGCATTAATCAATTTCACATTCATATCTCCCATTTTTTCAAAAAGAAATATTGAAATTTATGGGGATTTAAAAATTATGTCTTAGAAAATATTATTTGGACTTTCTATCAGTAGTTCTCTTGTACCCCGGCCGGGAGTTATTATTTAGTTTTCCGCATTATCCTCCCAACTAGATACTTAGGTTCTTATAAATGGTATATTATTATGAATTTTAATTCTTTTGAGACACCCTAATAGGTTTTTAGTATAAAGAACTTTATTGTCGATAACTATAGCATTACAAGCACGTATTTCTGTGATTGCTGTATCATATTGATATCAAGAGTCGAATACAAAACAATATAATTTTTGTGGAGTAACTATTAGCCTTGTGGGACTGCAATTAAGAAAGTGTAACAGGTTCGTCCAAATGAAACTAAAATGTAATAACTTATTATGTTGCTCCAAAAGCTGAATGAAAGAGCAAGAGAACAATTAAAATCGCAACTGCCATTAGCTTCCCCTTTTGTGTACCTAATCGTATTTCATTTATTTACAGCTTCTTCTAGAATCATTACTTACAATTAGAGATATCTGGGATGTTAATATGACAGTTAGGTAGCTAATATTTTTAAGGTAGACAAGAGGCTAATGGATTTAAAAGTTTTTTGAAGTGCAAAGTACACATGAGTACACGGAGTAAGTATTAGTTCTGCTGAGGTAGCAAAATAATTCTTATTTGCATATCGTATGGGATTGTGACGCTGATTTCCTAATCAGTAGGAAGGGTTGCTCTCGACTGGGTAGGCGACTCATTACTCAGCTTATAACTGTGATAGAGCCCTTTGGACCTCAGGGAATTTCATTTCATTAGGTCTGTTGTTATTCAAAAAGGTTGTTAATGGAAATGTGCTTCAGTTTTTATCAAGCTTGGATTTGCAATGTGTACGCACGTTTCTCTTCTTCCCTTCTTGCTAATATTTCTACTGACATCAGACAATGAGTCAAGATTATTTCGCTGTGGGCTTCTACCAACAACGAGGGAAACGTTAATGCGTACATATTATGCCATATTTACGTCAATTAAATATTATTAGGTTTACCTAGCTCTTTTACCTTCCATTGTCTACTTATGAAAGTGACTTACTTCAGGAAAGCTAACAATAATGCTGCAATACGAGATTCTCTTACTGCAATCCAGCACTGCAATGAAAAGATATCTTTGTGTTCATGTACTATACTATTGCTGTAATAGTATTCATGCTGTGTGTGCAGTCACTAAAATGATGTTTATCCATTAATTCATGCTGTTTTGCGTAGGCAAAATAAAGGGGATTTAAGATGATACTTTTATCTTCATTAGTACCTTCAGCTATAAACATTTTTACAGAAACGTCAAAGTAAACCATTAGGTCTATCCAAGCCGGGGTCAAAAGGCTTTCGGAACAATTACGTAATTGCAAAATATCTTCTTAAGTACAAAGATGATATGTAAGAGGCTTACTCTCTGCAAAGTAGGTAAACATTGCCTTCTAATACTAAAATGCCTACGGCTGTTTTCTTTGGCTGAAGTTTATTAGAACATACATGTAAATATGAAATGTACACAATTTCATATCTACAAATTAAACGCATGTCTGAATGGCTACTCTGAATAAACACAATCAAAATTTATAATATATTAGGATTTCTGGGAATTACTTAATTTTATCAATAGCTACACTGCTATAGATGCTAACTAGAGATAACGTATGGATATATACATAAATAAGTAATACACTCATGTGAAGGACTCATCTAAAGTTATTACTTTGGTTGAACCAAAGTAGAACATGGAGCATAGGGAGTGTAATTTCGTTTGTGATCTATTTTTTTACTAGGGATGGGTAGGTATATTGTAAATAATAGAAGAATAATAAAGTTGAAAGGGATAGGACGGAAACATTTATGAAATCCTAGTTTGACTCTGGAAATAACTTAGTCACGAACATGTGGAGAGTTATGTACACAATGATATACAGATTCCATCCAGATATGTACATTGATAAATAGATCGCGTGAAAGAGTTAGTTTAGTCAAAGGACTGGGAATTAAGGATTGTCAAAGAAAATAGGGCAATGGGGAAAAGATCAGTTCTGGGATTGGAGAAATAAAATAATGCTCGTTGACTCTGTGGCATCCGAAAGGAATTGGAAATAATGGGAGCAAAGCAAGACACTCCAACAAATTATATTTCTGTTATGTGTACCACGTATTTATGTACTGGCTTCAACTACTATACTTGTAACCATACAATGTAAGCTATAGGTACTTGATCATCAGGTAGGGTTTTATGAAGATGGGTCTCACACGGAATACCTAATAGCTAGGTATCTGTAGGTAGGTATATAAATACAAATAGCTGTATTTCTGTGACTGGTAAGTTTATGCTTCGAAGCTGCAGGAACACATTTGTAAAATAAAACGACGACGGAACTTGCAAACATGATCGTCAAACCGTTCTGATCTAGTTCTAGGGAAGGATTAGTTCTGTGCTATGGACAGACATGTTTTATTGTTGTACCCCATTAAGTATATGTATATACAGATATATAAGTGGCATGTGTAACATAAGTTACTTGATGAATGAATGAGTGGTACGTAAAAGTACGTAAGTAGAATGCACATGTAGTAGTGAAAGGATATGGGAAGATGAGATTTGCCCTTGTCACCTCTTGTTCTGAGTAAACCTTAATTTGACTCGAACTTTGTGTTTCGTGTGCTGTTATGTAATGCTAGTGATAAATTGTGCATATTTGAGTACATGAATTCTTAAAGCGATGTGTTCAACATTTATGTACATACAATACTTTCTATGTACATACAACCAAGTTCAAATCATAAATCCATGAGTAACGTTTCACATACATAGTCATGGTAGAATAGCCGATATTTTGTTGCAAATTACTATAGAATATTGTCCATAGGTAATATGGCACTGAATTGACTGTGCGATGACATCACGCAATGATAGACTCTTGTGTTAATTTCGGTAGGTACTACTCCACTTTGTGAAATAGGAGATAAGAATGAGTCATATGAGTTTGACAGCAATAAGCACGAACAAATCTTTTTCTAACACGCCAACGACCACATAGTAGTAGCTTAGTGCTCTATGGCCCTGGCATATTTAACAATAAAAGTTAAAAAAGGTTAAGTATATTATAATGAATATGAGGGATGTTATTCTGTCATAGGGCTTATATGTACCAATAGGATTATTTTTAGCTTTAGTGTTACAAACTGTCTCACTACTGTGAGTTTGCGAATTGAGCAAGGTAACACAGTTTAGTGCTAATAAAATTATTCCTTATGACGACGAATTCCAGCACAGTGTGTCAATTTGACTGAGAGACGGATAAAGTTATTTAGCATTTAGGTGGATAATTAGAGCAGTGTGGATGGATATTTATTTGAAGAGGACAACTTCTGAGTTTAACAGAGAAGTAGGATTCGGGTAATTGGTTAGTAGTAGTTGGTCATTAGACCATTAGAAATCATTCATCACGAATCCTTCGGAGTCACCGGAGGTTTTCCAATCATAAATGAGAACATTAGTCTCATAAAGTAGGGACGGGTCGTAAAATTGGCACACATTCGATCGGCTGGTTTTACGACCCACTCCACGTAGTCACAGTCAGTCAAGTCCAATTTATTCTTTCTACATGATTCTCCCTAAACTGTGGAAACCCCTTTGACTTTTCATCTGACTCGGAGTCTTTGGTAGGTATCTTACTTATTACACTGCTGAACGGAATACAAAGATCTCCTCTTTTCAGTTCCTCTGATCTCTGCCTACTAATTTTACACATTGACCCAAAGAAATGTCTAGAGCTAGTATTTCATTTCACAACATCCTCAATTGTTATTTCTAGTCCCAACTTTATGTGTTCTTTCAGTCTCGCCACACGCGTTGCCGCTCAGGCTGAGGTGGTTCGTAGTTCTTGACTCAGCCTGCCTCAGAATATATCTAAGACGTAAAGAGTAATTTAATGGGTCGGCTCGGCTTGACTTCCTTCCACTGGCAAAGTCCTTGTGGCACATCACACAAAAATTGTGTGCTCTCTGTTTATTTGACCTGGCTCTACTCTAAACTTCTATCTCAGTTCGCCCGTCCTCGTCCGATGATCTCACATAGGGATCCCCAACTTTATCTTAACTTATTTCCCTAATGCTCCTAATGCCACAGTTTAGTTCAAATCCGGAGTTTAATGCATTTTAATAGTAGTAGGTGAATTATGTCGTCACGTTATTTTTAATCCCTATTAGTACCTCCATTACCTACAGAAATACCCCTAAACGCTACCTACTGCATAATACTCAGTAATCACACATTTACTATTTCGTATTAGCTCCCAGTAATTATATTTATTACTGGACTCAGGTTTACATTCCCTAACTTATTGAGGACCACAATTAAGATCTGCATTCTCATGCCTACTTGCCATTACTGTTCCACGTATCGTAGGATGTAATGAAAATATATCGATTTTTCTTAAGTCCTATGTGAAACCAAACACAGGGACTGAAAAACATTGTCTGCGGTAATTATTCCTTTTACTTAGAATCCCTGAATGCGGATTTTACTGTGCTTTTGTTTGCACACGTGTCTTGTCTCTTTTACAATGTATTTATGTCCTCCTACAAAATACAAAGTCCTCCTCGTGTGCATACGTTATAATGAAAGTGTCAAAAGTTAGCACCGATTAACAAACTGCCGCGGTCGTCGAGTAGCGAGCAACAAAATCGCTACTCGTGCATCCCAAAAGATAAAAACAAAATTGAAAAGCAAAGAAAGGATTTTAATTTTACGGACGATGAATTATTTATCGTTAACTTAATTATTATATGCATGCTTTACATGCAGTGCACAACGGAGTAAATTAAGGAACTGTATAAACATTGTTACTGCACAGCAAGTAGCGTCATTCCTGTAGGTACCTCAAAGTCCCACCTTCTAACAAAATGATACATGTGCTCATAACCAGTATAAATCTATGTATTATGCATTTTAATTTGTTTTATTCCTGATATGGGAAAAGACTACAAAACAGTATTACTAGGATAAGTCAAATCCAGTATAATATCGGCAAAATTATAATTATAAAAGATAATTCTGATCGTGCACTCATTTGTGTGTATCCGTGGATTCATTCATTCTCTACCATGGCAAATTCTAGTAAAATGGTAATACATTTTAATTTTCTGGCATCTAGGAGCAAAACACAACTTCATTGTCTAACTCGTCTGTCGTCTTTTATGAATTATTTCTTTATTCTGCCGTGCTTTGTATTGGAAGTAGGTTCTTTAGTAATCGAATGCATGCAGTTCCATCGCAACGTTTGTGTATATTTTTTGTGGGCAGAGAATGAAAGCAAAAAAGTTGTAACTTATGATCGTAATACAAATATGTACACAAAACGAAATGAACTTCAGTCAAGTTCAAGTATGCGCTATACACAATGCAATCTGGCACCCAGAGTATGTTTCCAACTAACGATAAGCAAATTGGAACTTGTCTGTGTCTACTCAGTATGGCTTTCTGAATCTTTTGTGATGTTTAGTGCGTACAAAGTAATGCATAGTTTGAAGCACTTATACGATACCTATAGAGATATATTGATATCGATACACAATAACCTTTCGCATAGTGGCAGAAGTGTGTTGGCTAACAAGTCTGGAGCTTGAGAACTTGAAAGGTTGTATGTAATATATTAAAATAAGTGCATCTCTTCAAGCCTCCTGCAGAAAAGATATATCACAAATGTGACAAGGATGTTTGTTAAACTAGCACGGGTATCTCTCCTCCCAAGATTTACAGAATTCTTCTGGTTTACTCCTGGCAACTCCTCTCCTTACAATTATTCATCAGTGAAAGTATCAGAGCAGTCACTACTTATGCATCTGCGGTTTACAAAAGACGCTTCTGTTAGTGCGGAACCCTTTTTTATGCCTTCTTATAGAAGGTATGCCACTTCTTGATCAGGGTGAATGCCACTGCTACAGTGTTAACATATCACTATTAGCATAATTTGGGATAAAAAAACTGACGGGGATTTGTAGGATATCCTTACATGAGTTACTATTCATTGCTTTACTATAATTCTAACGGAAATGCATAAATTAATGATGAATAAGAGTCCGCATTGCCCCATTTTACTTGTGTGTGTATGCAGTTGCAAATTTATGTCTTCTGACTTGAACTATATGCGTAAGGAAAGTATGACACAGTTACAGACTGTTATATCTCAACTGTTACTATTTACTATCTACCCTCTAATATATATATATACTAAAAATAAGAAACACTGTCTATATAATAAAATCTATGACCTAGCATTGCAATCGAGATACAAATGTATTGGTACATTATTTTCAGTTATAGTTGGTTATATTCTTATGATATGAGTTTGTTTCGGATGGATGGATTCATTTAGCCGAGCTTTTAAAAATAATAAGTAGGAGTACTAATCGTAAGTAGGGAGAGAGATGAGATGTATGTCTGCACTTTGCTCCACGCTACAGCCTCCCTTGTCTTGTCATTCAGTTCTTCTGGTAGACAAGATATTTTTTGCGGAGTAGGGAACCGTTTGCGGAAGAGGATAGCTGTAACAGCAGGAGACGATGGAATACACCAGCCACTACCACAGAACAGTAGTGAATAGGGAACATAATATTATGAATAGTATGTGTGTTTTTTATGGCTAAACACCTAACCAGTAGATATTCTTCTGTTATGCTATTCACGGACAATGAGTTTTCTTGGAGTAACTGCAACCATTTCATTTTCATTTCACGACTTGGTATTATTTGTTATGTTACGTAGGCCCACTCACTATTCCCACTGTGGCTCGTAACTTTTTTCTGCCCCTCTGTAACTACAATTTTGCAGATTTTCTGCCCAGACCTTATTAGAACTTCAACAACTGAACCAAAAGGACCATATAATAAGGGAGTCAAGTTTAATGGTTTGCGCAAATGCTGGTAAGTACTTTCATAATTGCGAATCCTTGAAAATATACTAAATTGCCTTTTTTGAGCTCTAGAGTATTTTATATTCAGCTTAGAAGGTCAATTCTTTTTACATCACTAAGGGCTTTGGAAAATTTTAATACATCCCCTTTCAAAATCTACATTTTAAAACACTTTATGTTACATAGGGGTTATTTCCGTCACTATAGAATGTCTATTTGTATATAACAATTGGAAATATTATAATTGAAGCAGTGGGAGATTGACATTTGTAATTTATAAGTAGAGTACCATAATGATGTTACTTGTAGTTGTAGCTTAATTAATCGTTATTGTGCAATAATACGACAATTTAAAAAATGTATCCTATATACAGTCTCTATACAAATTGTCGTTCCTATCTAAAGTTGATCAATTGTCAATAGTCAAAATTAAGAATCTATAACTTGCTGTCGTTAACAATAAGTTGATTGAAAGATAGGTCGTCCAAGTGAATGTAATTGAGCTTTGCTGATCTACGGATAGTATAGACAGATGTAGGACTTAGGATGAGTGTTACAATGGAGCATACTTATTAAAATATCTCTATAATGTGCTTGCCTTTGCCGAGAATTAATACAGCAGTACGTAGGAGAGTTTTGTGTGGGCCAGTAAAGCACTTACATGCATGTTTACATGTCTAAATTCTATTTCTGAAGGAGATAGCAATCTCAGAATGTAATACTCACTGCCTTATTAACCTATTGCTTTGCATTTACATGTATTTGGGAACAATATAGTCATAAGTAAAAGCAGATATGATAACCATTACTAAAACAGGTTTTGCTACAACTGGGAATGAATATTATCCGTCAAAATCATAAAATGAGCAGATCAATATTTGTCATAAAACGTTCCGCCTGATACGTGTAACTAAACCTAAGCAAGGTTTCTTTCACTGCAATTGCTTGCTCGAGTGTTTCTGAAGTTGTAATCCATGGAATCGTGCGGCCTTGTCCTGCTCATTTTCATGAGCAATGAAAATTCTCTGATGTTTGACTGACTTTGTTGCCTTAGACAGAATGGAGTGATTTCCGTTTATGGTGATTATGTTAATATTATAATACTTTGTTTCTGGTTTCCCCATTAGTCTACACTATGCACAGGGCTACACAGTTCACATTACTATATCGTCGTAAATATGGATATTGGATTTGGACATCTTGTAAAAATATTATTACATACAATCATTTTAGGAAATTAACCAAACTATTACTTAAATTACCATCGGCATATTTTTAGATTTACCTCAGAGTTTTCCAAATGTTCTTTTCCCCAAAAAGGCCATCAGTTACAAATAATTGTGCTTTTTGATAAGAATTTTGGGATAATTTTCATATTACAAGTTAATTTACATAGGTGACAGGTTTATATAGCACTGGCACACTTATCACATTCATAATCTGTATTATTATCTGCTAAATATATTTGCTAAACTTATGGTTTGATGGGAGAAATATTGGAGACATGCAAATCATGTAGACATCTGCACTGGTTTAGTTAATTATCACAACCCAGGAACACAAAACGTCCAAGTTCAATAGGAAGCATAATTCCCTATAGAAAATCTAGAAAATTTTCGTGTTGAACGAAGACAGAGGCAGTTTGTCGATTGGAATGGAGCATGCATGTCGTGTCTACTAATTCTGACGTTATCGATGTCATTACTGACTCAACATATTGTTGGCAGAAATTTATTGGGAGCAAATGAAAAGTAATTTTGATGCATGAATTTTAATGTGGTACTCTAATTCCGGTAAAATGGAATGTCTCATCACATTACTTTTGATAATATCTGATATTTTACAAGTTCATTACTGACAAGAGACCTCATTCAGCAGATGAGCAAGACATTAAAAATGTGTGCAAACACATACTATTACTACTTGAGTATGTGTACGACGAAAACACATCAAAACGACATTTGAAACGACGACATTACACTCATAAAGTTCTACTATCAGGACAATTAACAGCGTCTTTGACAGAACTTGCAGATATTCTTATGCATTATACAAGCCTCAAAGACGGCACATGTTTTCCTAATGGGTAGTTATAGTAATGTACAAATCCACAAAGTTAAATGCCTGCACTCCATAAAACTATCATGAAGCATATACTTTCTTCTTAAGCACTTGAACTTGGAAAGACGGAATTACTGCGGTGCAGATATTCCTTATCTCTCTAAACACCTATATCTGCATATACTTATTCGGCCAGATGTACCAACATCATCGTTTTACTTACTGCCATCAAAAATTTTTGGTAGTACCTAATACAAGTCATTTTCCCAAATTTTGGTAAAACTGAGCTTCATAAAACTTATTTACTGAAGAGGACTGTGGATTACGACGGATGGTAATTAACATAGATGTAATGTAGATACAGGATAATAAAACCATGCAATGATGCGAAAAATTATCTCCTGAAACCAGATTCTGCACAGGGATGCAAAAAATTGAACAAGATCTTTAGAGCTTATATCAAATAGCACTATTTTCTGGCGACTTACTTCCTTCAGCTCCAAAGTCCATGGACAGCAGATGAAGTGGCCATTGTCTACTTTATTTCCTGCTGAGTTTATATCCGTTTCTTTATAGTCAACTAAAAAGTTGCCTTTGTTGCAATAATTATTCTGCTATAGCAGCCAGGTACTACTCTGGGATAAAAATGAGCTGAGTCGGCGAAAGTAAAAAAGAATTTCAGAAAGAAAGGCTGTCAGCCCTTTAAAAGATTGATTACAGATAATATTTCACTTGCGCATTTAATCTGGAGCACCCATAAATCCCTATTATATGAGTATAATATTAGAGAGGCCAAAAAGTGCTTAAATATTGGACTTGTGTTCGGGGATGTAAATAAACTATTTTTGAGTCATATACTTCATATTGTTATGTATTCTTGCATTTTTAAATACTTTATGTCCTACTTTTAAGTTTAGACGTGGAAACTTAACACGTTTGCTTTCTGTCTTCATCTTGACTTTATTATCAGTCACTGCACTGTGACTAATTGTAACGTATCTGCTTACACTCCAAAATAGTGCTATTGATTAGCCAATGAATAGTCCTATTCATTCACAAGCACGGATCCTATTTTTGTTAATTTTATTTCTATACCTCTGCAGTGAAGATATTTGAAGATATAATTTTTCATGCCTCAATAGACAAACTCAGACTTACTCAATTGAATGCTAATGATAGAGTAGTACTACGAAAGTTTATGTAATGGCATATTATTAGAAGTAATATATAAGCGATCATGATGTCATTGACTTTTTTGTGTCGCAAGCTGGTTTGTATTTTGTATTCAGATATAGTATCATCTGCATTGAAAAGAATTGATTATGTATTCAGTGCATTTGAACAATGGTTTAGTGTTTTCTATATACGTGTAAGTGTCGTGTTATGTGTAAGTACACGTAAATCATATATTCCTTACCATTACGTGGCAATTCAACATCGAAGTCACCACACGAAACATAATCTGTAATCACACAGTTAAGTGGAAGTTAGTCAACCTTTACTCTATAACTAAGCCACAAATTTATTCCAAAGCCCCCACATAAGTACTACTATAATAGTGTGTGTATCCAACGATAGAACTGGGTTTTTATTCAGATAAGTGCAAATAGGTACCTAGTATTACTATTAGTAGCTATTATTGATTATTATGCTACTACAACCACTAGGTGTGTGACTAAACATAATAAATAATCCATTGATTCATTCTTTACTACACTTATTATTTCATATTGATGCGTAATACATAAACGTACCAATAGGTAACTATTATGGCCATAATATTTTATATTAAAAATAGCAATGATAACTCATTCTAGCAGAATAAATTAAATTTTCCAGTTTAAAAGTCTACTATAAGATCAAATACATTCTAAATCAAAAATACATTATTTTGAACTCTATTGCCTATTGCAATTGGAAAATATTTGTGTTGCTTAAAATGGGAACTTATTTTCATGGCAAAAATCTTGAGAAGTTGCATAGTGGAGAGATGAGCTAATTAATCTGTTTGTGCCACGCTACTGCAATGGCAACACATGGGAATTACAAGGGAACGGTGGATTTCCCTGTAGACTCTTACCCAAGTGTTGGTTTGTCCTTGTCATTTGTTATGCATGTGTTTAAAGCAAGAGAAAATGAGATTTTCTATGATCAAATGAATCAAATCCAGTCGAGCGACGCAGTTGTAAGTTATGTAGCATCTACAGAGTTTATATTACATTTGAGCATGATTGAACATATACCATTACTATATTATTAACAAATGGAATTTTCAAGCTTTGATAAATATACAGCGACATCGTTGCAGAGATATGAGTCTCGTGTTGTAAATTGGTTGGAGGAGGGAGATAAATAGTCGTATATGCTGGTGTTAAAATTAACTATTTAGGGAATTAACCGCTAAACGGTACACATTACTCTGTCACGTCACACTGGATGTGGGTGGACTGTTTTCAATGCTAGATACATATAAGGCATATCACTAGATTATCTTGGTGCTGGTAATTTGCGATGCTAGTGAATACATTTATCTGCATAAGCATATAACAACGTCTTCAATAATTTTACAGAGAGATAATAATCTAGTTTTCGGTAATCGCTAGCTTAAAAAATAAATTAGTGCAAGGTTTTTGTATATTATGATTAGGTAGTGAATAGTGAATAGCGTTTGAATAAATTTCGACGTAGTATTTGAAAAGAGTCTCTGATGTAAGCCTGTAGCATCCTCTAAGAGTTTTATCAGTACCTGTAGATTACAGACATGCTGTTCACACATAATATCTCTGAGCAATGAGCATCTGCTCGTTTTAAGTTTTCATTATTGTATTTCATCGACTACAATGAGACTCAAGAGTTCTTGTAACCAAATCCACTTTATTAAATGTACGTTATCCAAACACAGGTAGGTGTGAATTACATCAGGTAACTGGTGTTGGAGGCTGTGGTTTAGGTGCACGGTAATGTGATCGTAAAATCCTCGGTACATATGCACATAGGTACCTTAGACCGAGAATGAAAACTTCGGTAGAATATTTAATGAGATAGCATTACGCGAGTGCCTAGACATTTTCACACATCTTATTGTGAAATATTAACCCCAATCTCATTGTAAAAATAGTCGAGTCAAGCAAAACCAGTTAACAGGTGAAATGGGCTTCCTTGTTAAAGGAGTTTATTGCTTTATAACTTGACGCACTTTGGAATGACTTATTATAATTAGCTGGTAAAACACCTGGCCCGTCTTCCTTGTTCCTTCATTATTAACTAACCAAAATGCATCCTAAGTATATTGCTGCTCTGATTTGATTTGATAAGCTTTATTGACAAGTTCTGGCAAGTTTGAACTTGCTCTCTGGAAAACCACTACAAAGATGGTAGCAGCTAATGGAAGAACAAAATCAATAACGATTTTTATATAAAAAATGGTATTTATAATACATTGGAAAAATTCAAATAATGAGACAATTCGGTGACATTTTTTCATTTTGGATGACTGTAATCAAGGAATGTTAACTATCAACGATGTTTGGTTGATTGAAATTATGTCGCCAAATTTTTTAAAACAAAAATGTCAGATTTCAAATGTTCAATTCATTGGACGGTAAGCGTAACTCATTTACTCGTTTGTGTACTTTGTATTGTCAATTGTTCTTTTTACAATAGAGATGTGGTAGCATTAGAGAATACTAAATAATATATTATAATGGAATCTGTATTAAGATGGCTTAAGTACACAAAAGGGGTTTCCGTTGTAGTACGGAAGATATTCTTAAGTCAGTTCTGGAGTATTTTTTCATTTCTTTTTTGCGTTGATGTTTGCTGAGCAGTTCAAACAAAATTCTTGTTATTTGTAAGGTTGGTATGGAAAGGAGTTTATAAACTGGATCATAATGGATATATTTGAGGATAGGAAGTAAGTGTGTGAGATGAGATGGCCCATAGAGCAGAGAATTCTTTTCAAGATGATTTAGTTAGAAGGAAGCGTAAATTGCATAGCCAAAGATAATCTTTCAGTGATCAGCATTAAAGCAAATCAAGTAGATGGGATAGACTCATCTTTGTTGGTGAGAATGTTTTCAGGTCTTATTTAAAACGTTGAGAGTGGCAGAGTGGAGCTAGAGATCTGATCGTGAGTGAAGTGAAGCCTTGTCTATTTTGATGGGGCGCTTCAACGATGTTGATCTGTCTTTCCCCTACACCCAAGTGGAGTGTCGAGAGGAGAATCAAACAAAGGTAGGCAGATGAACGCAACTTTAACAAGGAAATTGAGAGAAGTTTCCAGATGAGCTCAGAAAAGTCTCAGATAAATAGAGAAGGAAATGGAATTGGAAAGGTATCTACCCATACTAAATATTTGCCCACTATAAATACATTATCTCCCTAATAGTACTATACTATGCACATAATATATAGATTATACTGCTCTGACTATAGTAATGTCTTTATCTGCCACATATGCAAATGATGAAGAAATAACTTGCTCAAGAAGTCCTTTCCTCTATGCCTTCGGATAATTGTGTAGTCCTTCTATAATATATATAAGAATGCCACATAAATTCTAATTCGTTACACACTCGGTCTAACTGGAATGAATTTGGCTTCGTTTTCATTTTCTGATTAGTCAAATATCGACTGTGTAGAATAAATGTTGCGGAGTTGCGACTTATGGCTGTTTTGTCATGAATAAAATTAAAGTAAATTCATTATTTTCCACTAATTGAATTTATATTTCAATACATGTAAGTTTATAATCTTCTGACTTTTGCACATTTTGCATAATATTCATAGGTTTAGGTATCTAGCTCTAGCTACAAGGGATTTTGCTAATTGCAAGTATGAATAAATTAACTTAAAAACTGCTATTTACGATATTTGTTTGTGAGGAGACCACTTCTCTAATAATAATTACATAAATAACTGGGAGCTTTAACTTCCATGACAAGGGAGGGCACAATTCCCAAGCTGGATAATGGGAAGCTGAATGAAACTGACCTGAAGCGGAATTGATGGGGATCTGAGAAATATAGAGATAAATAAAGAATGAAACATTATTGAGTGAATGAGTGAACTGTGTAACTGGAGAACTGGAGATAAACCGTAAACCTGCTTCGATTTCAATGCCACGTTATCTTGCTACGTTTTATTCAGAAGGACTCAAGGGAGGCTGGATAGGTGATAGTTCTGAAGGTGCACAATGTACATGTAGTTGTCTCCGCAGCTCTACAACATCGATAACAGATAATTAGAATTTATTTGAATGATATTACACAAATCTTCTCAATATGTGAATGTGATGTCTTTATAATGAACATGGTATAGGCCAAGTATAGGCATATTTATTTTAAGGGACAACACAACAACGGAATCACTTTTGTTGGTTTGGATTGTGGTTTAATCTCGTCTGGTCCAAACAGCCAGGCCAAAACGGTCAAAACACAACCATTAGATGTTTAAAATGGTTAAAGCATATAAAATAACTCCTTTGATAGATTCCATGGGTTGCCGAATTCAAAATTTTAAAAATAAGACTTCTAAACTTTTGTACTTCTGCGTTTGGAATAAATTTAATATCTACAGCGATGGGTAAAGGAACTTAGACATACACCAACACCATGCACAAAAAAAAAATTTTGCGTCTGAGTTTTACAGGACGAATTGAAGCTTCGGAATACTTTCTAGTCTCATTTTAGCAAAACTGTGTCCCCGAAGTGGTGTCTTTGTCTAAGTTACTTTTGACAAACCCTGACTATAGTTACAGGTCAAATGCTTTACTTTTCAGTTTATTAACTTAAAGATTCTGGAGGATACGCAGTTTTTTAACGTGACCAATTTTGACCATTTTAACCCGGCTAGGTCAAAATGTAAAAAGGGGCGAGAAGCCCAAAACTGGACAGAATATCTTTACTAAATATAATCAATATAATGAACAGATAAATAGAATAAAATGTTCTCTTGAAGTGATAACGCATTTTCAATGTTAGTACAGCGTCAAAAAAATTCTTTTGTAAACAAGGCAAGTACAGGCACTTACATTACAAAGCCAGAAGTTTTTCCTAGTGTCTATCTGTCGATGTATCTTTCCATGTAAGCACACAGACATGAAAAAAGAAATCTAACTAGTACACAAAAACAACAATAGGAGCTACAGAAAAAATAAAATGTGCCTTTAAAATGCCCAGTTTGGGGTTTTATGAATGTTATCATAAAATGTGCTTCAACCGCTTGGACGTAGAACTGTAGAAGTAGCCACACGGAAAATGGTAAATGCAATCTACCAGAAATGCTTAAGAATAGTAACGTAATTATGATGCCATTGTCATCTCTAAATCGATATGGGATAAAGTAAGTGACTGGAAAACAAATTAATGGTAGATTTGTGACTTTTATAGGAATAAGAATGGATTGAATAGGTAATGTACTCGTCTCTCCTGTGACACTTGTCTGATTGGATTAGAGTAAATGGGATAAATTTTCTAGTAACATATGTTGGCATGTTCGGCTAAAATAAGCGTGAAGTTTAACTGCTACTTATCTACCTATCTGTATTTACACATACCAAAGTCTAACAAACGTCTTGAGAGTGAAAAATTATGCGTGCTGGCTTTAAGTAACGTTACGTTGTCTGAGTTTAGTCAAGACAAGTTTCACTCACGCAAGTAGGAGACAAATCTATAATGGTCCTTCATATACTTAGGCCTAATAAAATAAAGAAGGGTGGAGATGAGAATAATAGACCTGGAGTGTTTCAGAAGCAAAAAGCGAGTGACACAACTGACAACTTTGACTCAATCCCCTAACTAAGACGTTATTGCTGCTACAACTGAAGGTATGCATTAATAAGGCAGGGAACCCTCTTTTGAGTTTTAGCAATTAAGATAAAGAAGGTAGGACTGTTTGCTAGCAGTTTGGATTTGATGAAATGGGCTAACTAACCTAGAGAGACACGATTAGTCGTTCTTCTAATGCGTCTTGACTGTGCAGCAAAAAGCTCTACAAGGAAGTTTAATTTAGTTTCAATTAAGTACATATAGAGCGGATAAGGAAGAAACCAAAAACGCCTTCCTCAATGTGTTCATTCTATAGATAGAGATCATCTAAAAATGAAATTCTTATTGTTCCCAATGTGCTAAATCACACGCTATAGTAATACAGATAAAGTTCAAGACTGAACAAAGCAAAAAGGAGCTTTGCATTCAACTTGCGTTGTTTGTGCGTACTAAATGCATTTCTTGGAAATGTAGGAAATGGTGAATGGAGAAAAGCGAGAAAGGGGTTTCCGCTAATCCATCGATCAGAACTCTGGGTGGCATTCATCTCGCATCTTGGAAAACTTGGAACTCGTCCAATCAACTACTTATATAAACTAAAGATATAGTAGATTGTACAGTTTCAGTATAAGATGAAGCTCTGAAGATGAACCAAACAGTTTACAACTAAATCAAAAAGACGGCACAAACACTTGCAATTGCATTGCAGAAAGTAAAAGGAAAAGTTAACTTTTACTCTCTATGCATTTCATTCTGTCTAAATAGGAAAAGGGGGCCTTTTTACATAACCTTTTATGTTTTTCCACAACATCCACCTACTTCTATGACAATATTGCCCCTTACTTTGTTTTATTCCCACTCACAGTATGTGTACACTTTATTATCAGTTACAACATTTGCCAGCCTCAATTGCGGCATAACACAAGTTCTCATACATATAGATTCACAGAATTAACTGAATAACTACATTTCGTTGCATGCTATGCACGTCTGAGTTATTGTGGACAACAAATCAAAATGTGGGTAATTAATAAATTAATTGAAATATCATTCGTGCTTTGTGAAACCGCAACAGTTCTGGTTCTGTGTAAACTCTGGTGGGATGCTCTCATTGCAATTCCTGATGATATTATCCAATTAGCCAAAGCGTCAGTTCAAGCTTTAATTTTAACTGAAAGTAAAAGACATAAACTCGTGCGTATTAGTAAATACATACTTGCCTACTTGCAAATATATCTGAAATAATAATTATGTCAATGTTGTAAAGTTCTGAATGCATTCAGTGTAATACTAATTACCAACATTCCATTGGCTTTGGTCATCATAAACCTTAAGGGAATCTACATTGCTCTACCACAATATTCAATTAGTAGAAATATAAAATATATAAAGCCACCTCTTTCCAAATTAATTAAATATATGTATGTAGGTACTAACTTGACGATGACATTCGTGGAATTTAATTATACTGAGAATTAAATACTTAATGCTATCTGAATAAATACACAGAAACCTGCAAATGCAGCTTGCCATTTTGTCATAATTTCTATTTTAACTATTTCTGTATTGCTTCCGATTATATTAGTACATAGGGCAGTTGACGTGGTGTAACTTAAAGATTGATGAAATTTTATGAAAAAACTTTGCTATTACAATCTCAGCAGTATCTTAGCATTAACTTACGGAACAATAACTACCAAAAACTTAAATTACATTTTCGGATTACAATTTTGGACGCAATTCGATTCGTACTATATTAAATAGTGCAAGAGTTTGTTTTAAAGGAGGCAGTACTTGAGATTCTTCTGTTTCATGTAGAGAAACAAGTGAAACTGGAATAATATATTTATAGCTTCTACTTGAGTGAACTTTAGCTGGCTATTAGTATGCTCTAGTACATATGTACCTAAATAAAGCAAAGACAAACTTTAAATTGCATGGGCCATACTCGGGTTCCCTTGTACATGTGTCGGAGTTAGCTAACTACGGTGTGGTTTTGGTGTTGCAAGTACATTGTGTTCTTCATCACTTGGTTGAGTCTCTGTAACGATCTAAGCCTTGAGTAAAGTTGTGTAAACCGTCTGTTTGGAAATGAGAGTTAAGACAGTTATGCAAAGACTTTGTTAAACCACAAAAGCCACCACTTCTTCTGGTATGTGGAGCGTGTAGGTATATAGGTACCTGATTTCAAGTTGATGAGATGAGTAGGCAATAATTTGTTCTGAGGCTCATTTCCACCCTTGTTCATTGCCTCCTTAATGATTACTCCATAATATTGCAAACTGACTACTTATTGCCCCCATGATTTGTGTGTTGACAAAAACATCTCTGCTACATGTCTCTATGCACCAAATGGGTGACAAAGACAACAGTCTAACTACCCTCTTTTTTATTTACATTATTGCATTGGTGTTCTCTGCTAAATGACATCTTGCATATTTATTGTGTGCTTAGGAAAATAGGAGCTCATCATAGTAAATATGGGAGTTTTAATACAAAAAAATTGGTGTAAGATGAATTTAACTCGTCCCATATGAAATGCAGGCCAATTTAGGTCCTCTTATCGAGGGAAAGTAATAAGAATGAACTGGACAAGGACAAACAAAGTTGGGCAACGTATTGTAAAAGTTAAACTAGATTATAAAGTTGGAGGAGGAAGAACTTAAGATGCAGGACGAACTTTTCGATTCTAGAGCGTAACAAAGTATTTACCAAACTGAAAACTCGGTTTGGAGGATTCCAATGAAGTAGTTATTGGGGAAGGAGTCAGAAAGGATATTCTGTGGATGGAACTCTGATGGAAGTAGGTATTTAGAAAAGGGTTTGGATGGAACATTGCCAGTTTATTCTTTAGTGTAGACTCCAGCCTTAATTAGACTCCCTCGGCTCTTTGAAAGCTTCCATCTCATCTCATTGTCTGTCTAAGGTCTGCAAACACAGAGATATGGTTTTATGAATCTATTTAAAATGTATCAAGTGTAATGTGGGCTTAGACCAAGGCTATGTAATAGGCAGTGTCGTGCAACTGCCACTTGACTTATTCTTTGCCACTCTGTCATGCATTATTAAGTTAATATGGGAAATCATAATGAACTGACCAACTCGCCCAATTCTCCAAGTCAAAGTCACTCAATTTGAAATATTATTATTGAGTCAATGAGACGTTTTCCATGATTTTTATCGTTGCTAAATCTTTAACTGAGTTCGTCCATTTAATTTTTATGTAATGCGCCTTGATTCTAATCTCATCTAAGTGAGCAACATCATTCATCCTCAAATTAGGTGTTATCTATGTGTATGTGCTATGCTAACAAATACTATGGAACTGTTGTGCTGCATAATATAACTGTATAGCTGCACTTGCACTACTGTCTGTCTGTCTGTCTGTCTCTGCCTCCTTTGCTTTGCTACTACTAAATACGTGCGAGTAAGTAAGTAGAAACGTCACATTAACACTGACATTGACAGACAGCCTTTGCTAGTGGATATTACGCTGTCCAGCCTTGGGTTCCTCTACCTTATCCAAATAGTAGTAGTCTGGATATATGGGTACCTATATAATATTATATTATTAGGTATATCTATAGATGTGCATCCAGCAGATCCACTCCATCGAGAATGTAGTGCAAGCAGCACGCATTAACTGTCGGTTAAGTTAAAGAATTGTAATTTTTTGTAACGCAAGGCACTAAGTATGAAGTGGTTATGGAAATTCCGTTTGAAGGATACGCTCCCTTTTAGGATGCTACTCGCTACACATTCTATATTGCTTGCTGGTGCATATTATTTATCTGGGCTCGAAGATACACTTATAAAGTAAATTGCTAACATAAGTTGGCATTGCAATGAGTTGAAAAGGATGTACTAAATAACTAAACTAACTGCCATAAGTCACGTCATCATGATTGGATCTATCACGCAGCAGTCACTGCTCAAGTGCAGTTTCTAATGTGATGTTATGATTATGATTATAGCTCCTGTTTATGATGATTACTTATTATCATCATTATCAAAGACAACCAGCCACCAAAAATTCGATTATACACGAGTTTGTCATATAGGCACTAATAACCTTTTCCCTTTCCATACATTCACCAAATATGCACTAAAAACCTTTCTTAGCTTAAAGACATGACTCTAATGAGCATTTGAAATGGTAAATAGCCAATAAACAAAATTTGGAGTTTTGCTTTGTAAGGAAATGAAATGCAAAGAAAACAACGTTGCACACTCGGAGACTGAAAGATGCGAAATTCTTTTTTGCCTGCTTTTCCAATCTTTGATCATTATGAAACTTAGAGTATAGAAAGGTATTATACTTCTCTAGAGCTGACATATCGAAAATAACAGGATAGTAGGAAATACAACACATGTATGTATTGTCTGCAATGGAAAGTGAGTCTCCGCCCTTCCCTAAGTCCGGCCCCTTCCCTACTCTTTTACTAGCGTTTCGAGCCATTTCGGATTATCCGAAATGGCGGGAAGAAAAAGCTTATACATGAGACTAATGC
>JABASH010001900.1:0-23019 GCA_019776445.1 Tomocerus maximus | reverse complement strand
CGGACAGACCCTATTTCAACCTACAGAATACAAGTGCGATGACCATTCATTATAAGGTCATGATATTACTGAAAAACGTTAGAGGTAAAAGTAGAGAGTTTGCCTCTAACCAAATAGTGCACTCACAATAATATTTAAGATACTCATTAATTCTTTCTCACTCTCTCCCATGATGACTATTGCCTCGAAGCAGTATACTATGCCAACTGCATCAGTGTAAGTGTAACCAAACAGTCTAAAGCTAATACACATTTACACAATACTAACGGACATGGATAAGCTCGTAAGGCTATATACAAATGGGCTAAAGAACGAAGATCATTTTAAAGAACGCTTTCAATATTGAAAACAAATACTGTTTCATGCGTTTACCTAGTAGTAGCATAAATACCTGGTGCACAGTGTAATTAGATATCGGTTATTAAGTACACACAGCATATTATGCAGTACCTATGAGTAAGTATTCCCTACGTACACCTTACTAGTTCTTTTGGAGTCTTTGGTATTCTAGTATAAATATGCTTTGTTATGTATGCCAGAATATGCCGAACCTTTGTACTCCACACCGCGTACTATCAATCAGTCATTAACATCACTTTTCCCTTGGGATCAATATTTCTTGTCCAGCACATCGAACAGATATATATACTGATTGCATATAGTAATGCAATGCCATGAATACATTTCTCCTTTCTCTAGCGCAATTAATATGGCTACTTCTAATGGTAATCAGCTTCACAAAATAATGAAATGCACTCCCTAAATTATACGGCTAAAACACTTAAATCAAAAAGCCGCACAGAATTGAAGGGAAGGGCACTGGGGTTCTCCCCATCAAAACTCCCGGATTAAACAATGTCCAAAAGTAAAAATTCTAGCCTCTCGCATTAAATAAAAGACGCCCTTTCGCGTCAATTTGGAATTTGCCAATCAGCAGAATCTGCTATGGCAAAACCTTCTAAACTTCAATTACTAAATACGTATCAGTTTCGACATATGAACATAAAAAACATCAAATTTATTATCTGCACTCTGCCTACAGCTATTCTGTGAGTAATAAACTTTAAGACTTTCATGAAAAATTAAGCCAAACTTTGCCAAAACCTAGAGATAATATTCTACAGGAATACCCTAATACTCTTGCATTACATTTTGGATGAGAATTTTATTTTAAAAACAACAATAATGATAGTGACTCTGTTTGTCTCTCGTCATTAGAATATTTAATGATAGAATAGACTTTCTGGTGATTGTGATGCGAAGATTAGGCTATCGTTTGATATTACTGACTATAAATAACGATACCGAAGTGACTAATGCATTTTTACATTGTCGTCTGACTAACTTATCTGTGACATAAGCTGGATTCCTTAAGAGATAAATCAAGGAAACATGACATCCCAGAATTGAGTTGAGAATGCATACAATTAATTTCCTAACTTTGCTATCTACGACTCATTTACTTCTTCAGAATGTAATTATGTAGTCTAGCAGCTCCACTCTAACACAGAGAAAGGGATCTGGCATCCCGCACGGAAAATGAAGATTTAAGTTCTAACTGAACTCTGCATCTACACACAATTCAAGAAAAAGGGGGGCTTAACGAATAGATGATTGTGAAGATGCACAATAATTATTTTGTAGCACCAAGTTTAAAAAACATTTTATGGTGACTACAATTTCATCACATTAGAATAGAAAGGAAGCTATTTTATACATTAAATGCGGATGTAGCTAACAGTTTTGAAAATCAAGATCAACGTTTATCCACTTCATTGTCGAAGATTCAAATTCAATGACACGTATTTCCAAGGACGTAAATGTTCTACGACATCAAACATCAAAGCTACAGGAGAGTAGCTACGCATGATGTCATATCTGTAGTTCAGAAAAACATGATCCCTTAACGTAGTTGGAAATAATCAGAGAATTATGATGGTGAGCAAGTAACGAGATGGAAAGGACGAATGTACATTCTAATAATGTAATGTCAATCTAATGTGTAACGAAGCATGAAATGAAGAGAAGGACGCCGATCGAGTCGGGATGGATGGGATGACTGTTGGCGGTGGTCGCCAAAGTTTCCTTTCTACACAAAATTTTCTCTGTCCCTGAATTAATTAACCATAAAGGCTACGATTTGCATTCCTATCCCATGAAAACTAAATTCATACGAAAAAAATAATTGTAGTTCTATTGAAAGCAAAATGTGTACATGTAATGTATGCAGTTCTAGTTTATGTATTGTCTCCCTCTCTAGGAAATAGTTTTGAAATAATAGTTACAACCAGATTAAGAGATAGTTTTAGAAAATTATGTAGTTCTTACAATTCCGGCCCATAAACTAATTCTTCATAAAATCCACAAATAAAATTAATACGTGTTTAAACATTCACCTCATGAAAAACTAAAACATTATATACTTATTACATACCTAAAAACCAACAAGGATCATGAAATGACAGACCGACCAATACTATGATTGCTATGATTCCAAACATCAAAAAATTATTATGAATGTCAAAGTATCGAATTGTATTACATTGTTAGTACATATATTGAGTGTGTCAACTTAAATAAACCATTTTAGATACTTTTCACGGTTGTGTGAGCGGCGCCATAGATAATTCAATAATTGCATTTGTGACAAGAGCCATTCAGTAAATTTGGCTAGCCTGGCGGTCTGTTTGTTGATGAACAACCTATCAGTCAAATCTATTGTGCAGTTACATAACAAGAAATTGTTTAATGTACCTACCAATTCTACAGGTAAGTGCATATTTTTCTCAAAACCTCATAACAAGACACGAATAAGTCGCGTAATTATTCGTCTGCTGATATTTTACTTTGATCTGCAGATCATCTACTATTTTAAGACAATAATAAATAACTATTAGATTGCTCCTGCATTATAGTATAGCTGTCTCCATTATGTATTACTATTACCACGCACGCTTTACTTCACTATAGGAACTGAGAAATGGCCTAATCCATAATAAGTAAGACATTATGAGCTTAGTACGGACACTTATTTAAACAGAAAAAGAAGAGGAGGTAAGATAATGCCACATGATTGGGCTTTATTGGCTGAAGCATAAGGATCAGAGACCGCAGCATTACGGGACTGATTTCCCATCCCTTGAACTTTCAACAGACCTTTTCTGAGCACTTAAGGAAAAGAGTACTTTCAGGGAGGTTGCTGCGTTTAGCACGAATTTATAATACTGAACGACAGTAAATATGAAACATAAATTACTACAAAACCAGGCAAATGTACTTCTCCATGAGTGAATTAAAGGAGGTATAAGTACATAGGCCGTTAGTTGATACATATTTCATCGTATGTGCATTATCTTGTGAAGAAAGTCCAATCACAGATGTAGAGACAAGTACAAAAGGGATAAATTTTGAATAATATGATGTGGATACAGAGTTGAGGATAAAGTGTGGGAAGACTTTAAAAGGAAATGCGTGTTTTTAAATAACTAGCCTTTTTCACAAAAAGATCAAGCAGGACTTACACCAAAATACCAACTGGACTTATCCTTAGATCGTCGCAGACGATGAAATACAGTCATTTATATAAAGTCCTTACTAGAGCACCAGTTATATGGTTGTGCACTTTTGGTTTTGAAGAAAATAAATAGGGATTATAAATATATTTATCTTGGTCTAAGTAGATAGAAGTCATAGAGGTTGGTAAAATGGGGAGACCCTTTATGGAATTGCAACAAAAAGGATCCCTTTGTTCCGTTACGCGTGGCAAACTCAACACATTTTTGTCGAGATTGTTAATAGCCGAGTCTAAAATGAAGTGTAGAGAGTTTGCCAGAGAGTAAGTAATTTATTAGCTGGAGAGGATGTCTATTTGGTTAAGTGTGTGCAGGATACTTTGTCTCCACTCATTTTACTGAAACTCAATATTTTGAGAGCAATTCACTGTTACGTAAGAATGTTGTTTGAAGCTTGTTTAGCTAATTACGTTGAGGCAGATCATTTTTCATTCAAGAATAGAGTTTTTGAAACGAGTGGACTTGAATATTGAAACAGATAAAAAGCAAATAAAATATTGTGAACACCTTCTCAAAGCTGCAAGCCGTGAAATTTTAATGAGTATGATTGCAATGACAGACAAGCGAGAAACTTACGTGTGGATATTATTTAGAATGATTTGATTTGATTGCACTCAACTAGAGAGGCTTGTACAATGATAAAAAATGAAGTTGATAGTGCAGTCAAGCAGAGTGGATATTTCTCAGTACTAGACCTTTGATAAAGAACTGCTAATTATTTTGATATCTTAAATTACAATCTTATAAGTCTCTTACGGCAAAATGTTGATTTCCTTTTTTCAGATGTTCGGAATGAATTTTGTGCATTGTGAAATTAGAGCTCCTACTTGTCTAGCGCTTCGGATCTCTTGAATACGTACAAAAAGATTTAATCGCTAACGGCAACTTCTAAGTAGTTACTCACATAATCTATTATTACTGAAGATTTGATCAAGCATAAATACACATGTAACCAGCACACCAAGAAATAAAGATAGACGACTCAAGAACTTATCTCAGCTCTTGTAGTAATTGTAATTCATTCTACAATTGACGATCGAGGATGGATGTAGCAATTTAATTATTACTCAGGGCTTCTTTAATTTGCCTTTCATATTTTCTTCTTGCATTGCCCCTTTGCTACTCAAGATCCTCCATGTCCTTACAATTTCTTCGCAAACTAGGCAGCATTGCCCTTAGCATTTAAACTACTGTACCGTTCATGTGCAATTTATTACTTCGCATTTACATATGCTTCAAAATTTTTCTTTGATTTTCTCTGTAATCCACTGAGGGCAATATCCATGTCCTACCTTAATTCTCATTACACAATTTTTTGTATTTTTACCTGTGTGCACTCACACACTAATAATATCAGGAATAATCAGCATAATGCAACAATAACTTTGCATTTACATTTATCTGTGAGATTAAATAGGCAGTCATGATTTCATTAAAAAACCAACTACTTTCTTACGTAAATCATCCTGTACTCAATGATAACCACAATATGCGATGAAATCATAAGAATTTTTGCAATTGCTTTTAAGCAATTTTTACCTGTTTATTTATTAAAACATAGATTCGCATTTACCATTTATAAGAAAAAATACGGTTACCAGTTTCCCTTGCCTGAGTTTCATTACAACTTAATCGATAATTTGTAAACAGTCGCATTTTTTCCTGCTTACGTTGCAACCAAACATAAATTGTGAATCATTGGCAATACATATACCTCTCCGCAATTACTGAAATGATACTTGTTAGCTAAATGCGAATCCGTTTGTTCGTAAATGTTGAGATACACAATAATGACTCTGAATCTACCCTCAGAACTTATATTAAACGGCTCTCCACTCTATTAACAATTCAATACGTACCTACCACTCAAGTAGACAGTCCTAACTTCTTAGCCTAATAATCCTATCCCACTCTTAAACATTTTCATCAGACTGGAACAAAGCCAATTACTTTCAACCGTAGAACCCTGCCTTAAACTTGTCATCAACCGACACAGCCTCATGGAAGAATATACGACGTATTAGTCATCTTTTCTGAGTAACTCCGAGTTGGAAGTCTACGAATCCTTGCAAGCCCTCAACAATTTCCTCACAAACAATTGACACACATTCCCAGAGACATAAATCAGGTTTGGTAACCATCCATATCCACCTTAAAATCATACATACCGAATTCCAAATCTCCATATAACCCTGGCAGTAATTAACTGTGCGTATATTTAGCACAGATAAAGATCATACGATGACAGTACATCTTACTGTTGATTAAGGCTAATAAGAAAATTAAATCTACTGTAACAAAGAAAATATCTGGCAGGATTAGTCACAATTTTGGTGACACCTTTGAAAATATTTTAAGCCATAGCAACTTATTCGGAAATGTTTGTGCAAAGTACCTAACATTGATGCTGTATCCTTAACTAATGCTTAGTGACAGATTTTACCTAAGAACAAAAATGAAATCAAAACAGTATCTAGTTGAACAATGTCATGCCATGTAGATAGCTATGAGGTTTGTATCTTAGAGAGGTACTCTAATATACTTAGCTACTAGACAGAAAATAATAATACACTGTCACATGCAACTTGTCTAGTTACTCATTCAGTCAAAGTGGAGTTGCCTAACGTGGGTCCCAGTTAAAGTGGAGAGCAGTAGAGCAACTGATTGTGCCTTATTCAATTTTGTAGTGAAAGAAAGGATGCGATAGGAAGCCAGGTCAGATTGTCAGTTGCTCGGTAAAGTTTAGTGAATTCACTGGCTGAGAGTGGAAGGGAAATAATTCGAAGGCCGAGTGCTGTCAGGATCTTTTAAGTTGAGAAAAAGCTGTCAGTGAGCTCCTCCTAATTTATCTTCTCTCCTATGCTCCACATTGATTAGAAAGAACACATCACCAGATTACAGCACTACACACATTAACCATTATTCCTTCAGATATCCGTGTGCACTATCACATTTTTAAGGTGCATCTTTGAAAATAACACTTTGCCTCAACAATCCTTTAAACAAACAAGTCTCGTCAGTTTAACTTAATACAAACATGATCATGATTTAACTTAAATATGACTTATACTAAAGTCGTCCCATCTGCCAGCGGCGTAAAAAACTTGGGTTGGGGAGGAATTTTCGCCGACTGAAACCATTTGAAATGCAAAAATGTGAAACAGGCAGTGCATATAAAACAGATCTCTTTGTTTTTATGTTGCTATACCTCTACGTTGATTGCGTTATAAATCTTAGCAAATTTTAGATCATACTAATAAATTAACAATCAGTTTAGAAAAATTTAATTCATATACAATGTATATTTTTCAAATTATTATTATCGTTACTGAAACAAAAAATACGATGGGAAACATAAGCAGTTCAAACTTTTATAGTTTGAGCTTAAAATAAGCAGAACTAATTACGCCACTGATGAGAGCATGTCAAAATATAAACTCCAGACGAATAGACGAAACTAGGGGTAAACCGAGTGCCGTTTAAATGTACACAGAGATTCTAATGTTAACATTTTCATGCACGCACCACGTGCCAATCATCATCATCATCATAACTATCACCATATACATCAACCAGTATCAGCATTCACCTCTTCTTAAATCTTCAACCGATGTTAATGTTAAAAATGTGCTGGATTGTAATGTTTTCTTTGAGTAAAATTACTGCTTTCTCCCTACTTGTTTCCCAATGGAGAATAGAGCATAAGATCCTACCTACGATTCGTAGGATTTAGGTAGGACACAGACAGACAGATCATCACCACCTCACAATATACTGACCTTTATGTTACGTACAATCAATCCTTCACCTTCCATCACTCAAAACCAAGAAATTTATCAGCGACCAAGAAATAAAGGAAGAAAAGTAAACAACTTCTCAAAACAACCCAATAATATTTTTATGAATCCCCCAACAGACTACTAATAATGAGAATTCAAATTCTAGTAAATGCACGGTGCATTTTTTGTCTGACCTCAAATTAAATTTACTTAGCCTTTCTTATTTGCCTCTTTTAATTGACCAAAATCGATTTCGTGCCTATGAAGAGTGAATTTATGCAAATGGAAATGAATTCCCTCTATCCGGTTTCTTACTCATACTTTTAAAACAAAAAAGGTCAGCCATTGACTATTTCGCTTTACAATTTTAATAGTATCTTGAAAAGCACAATGAAGTTTACGCTTGTCGAGCAGCCTAGCCTGGTGTCTACTATTTGCCTACGTCTTAGGATTTACAGCAACTAACAAGGTGAAGTATGTTCCTTATTACTTAAGCACATTATTATGTATCGACGGCTTGAACATAACGGCCCAAGAATCAAGAAATTCCTTCATATTACCAAATCTAAGAAAAATCCATTATTTACTTTGCCATAAAGTAAACCGGAGAACATGGGTATAACGAAGACAGCAAATAAATGATTCGAATGCTGTGCTAAGAGTAGTAAATAAGTAGTAGATTTCGATTCTGTTAGTAGTAAATACGTGGCATGTGTGTTTGTGGTCAGATGAATAATTGTGCCGATAACTTTTGGCCTTTGACCTCTGCCAACCATTGACCTATTTAGAAAGCTGCCACCTTTCGACAGAGCTAAAACAACTTTTTAGAACGAACAGACCTAAAGTTATCGATTTTTATGTTTTGATCCTCTCCCCAATCAGGGGTTTGGTTTTGACCCTAACTATAAGTACAGAAAACTTGATTGAATTATCTTTAGCTGTTGTAAAGTTATTGTAAAGTTATAAGGGATAGTAACAGACAGACAGACGCACAGACATTTCCATAAATATAGCTTCGCTATCTTAAAAGGAAATATTGAGTTAAGTGCCACTATTCTATTTAACTATTATCAGACGAATGCTGACACGCAACAGCACTAAAAAGCAGCCTCTCATGATTTTTAAGGAGCATTTGCTATAAAACAAAGCAAACCAACAAGAAAATGGAAACTACCTCAAATTGCTTCCCAAAGCAAATATTTTTAATATCGTTTAACAGAGAACATAATTATTAGGATTTACTTAATTTGCCAATTGAGTCTCAGAATAATGAAATGCTGTCGTTCACTATCCTTTAGCTCTTTGTCTCCCTCCATTTTAAGCTCTCTTTTTCTTGAGAGAGACAACCTACTTACTATCTCTGTGATCTCTATCACAGAATACCTAACGAGCTGTCGGCTGGCCAATTGGTTAAAGGCAATTACAAAGAATGCAACATGTATAAATAGTACTTCTATGGCTACATTTATAAGTGATAAGGTAAATGCATCAAGTCTGTATTAACAGAGACAAGTTTACTCATTTGTAAGTGCCATAAGATTCTATAATTGTCTAGAAGATAGTTGCTTATTTAGCCATAAAGAATGAAATGGTAGGATAAATCTCATTTAGGCACAGATGAGTAAACGAGTGTTTAGAGGTCCGCTGAGGATTTGACGAGTGACTTCCTTATTCAGCCATTTTATTAGACTAACCCAGGACGTAACTCATCTACCGCAGCAGAGAACGTTTATCTCGCAACTTAGAAAAATTACAACTGTTAACATGGGCAGGCAGCGTCCTACCTGAGACCTAATAGGCAACTCATTAACTATACCTAAAAAGGTAAAAGGGTAGCGCTGATGAATCTGAACTTACTTATTGTGAGCAAATTTTTGACATGTGAGCATAATAGTGTTTAGACCACCAAATAGAAAGTCATGGCAGTACAGGGTATCTGAAAATGGTTAGTTCCCTTGCATGGCCAATCCCAGGTGGCACAAAGGGTTATTATTAGTCGCTCAAGTCCCTGTGTGGAGCTGCTCGCTCTAGATTCGAGTGAGAGGTAGTAATTGCTTTGTTGGTAGACAAAGTCAAAATCAACAAGCCACCACACTCAGGCAGGTCATGCCACATCGCAACGTCACAATGGAAAACAGGAGCAGTGATGATGCTGACGACGGAGAGCGGAAATGGGGAGGTTTGTCGGGTGCCCAATAGCCTATGATTAAAGCTGGTTAATTGTTTCACCATAGATATGCTCAACATGCGACCATTTTAACTCAACTTATCCGTATCATTCTCACCAACTTCGCCTCCTTATAAAACCTACATACGTAATCATTTGTCTTCTTATACACAACTCCTACTTGTGTGAACAATAGTACTACAGTCCAGACTTATGTATTATGCTAATTATGACCCTTGAACTCCCTTGTGTATCTATCTTGTGTGCACACACTAAAGAAGTACCTACTTAGCAAGGCTCGACTTCGTCTGACCTGCTAACTATATAATGTGGACATACCTCCCTACCACTAAAACATTAAATTGTACCATAATTATAAGAGTCGCTAACTATTCTATAGAAAGGCATCTACCTACTGAGTAGAGCGGACCTCGTCTCATCCACTTCCACCACCGCACTAATCTCAAACATCTGTTTTATGAGGAAAAGACCTTTTCCGTGTGAATCTATATAATATTCCTAATATTATATTGCTATAGGCACCTACTTCACTAGGCTACATTACGCAACATAGAAAATACCCACCGATCTATATTATATCCTAAAGATACATATCCCTAGGAGTGACTACTTTGCCATAAGTAGCTTATGATGCTACAAAGATACAGCTCAGACAGACACAACAATTGAATGGAGTACACAGGGATACATGTCTACGAGCCACTAAATTATCTTTATCTTCGAACATAAGCAACCATATATCCAGAATTAAGTCCCCCTCCCTTTCTAAGCTCCTTCTCCGCCTCTCTGTGTGTTTTTCTAATTTGAAATTCATTGCCACCATCAATCTCACCATGCCAAGTTCTGCGTCGTCACCAAGATCCTACACTCCTCTCGGTTATTTTTACTACTTAAAAAACTAATGCTTTCACTTCCTGAACTCATTCATTACACCACTATAACTCCACTATTATTATATTATAACACAAAAACCCTAATTTCCTAAATTCTACTTTTTCAAATATTTACTTACATATTTTACCAGTACATGGCCGATTGTCTTGGACAATGGCAATTAATTTGCCCTACATCAACCCTTAAACTACAGCGGATGCTAATTAGTCTCCTAAATTGATATTTACTAAGTTCCACTCTGAAAACAATCATCTCGTGTAGTACGGCTTACTACATATGTCATGTCAACTTTATATTGTCTAGGGAGCATGAACACTCAAATGTCAGTAGCTACCTCCAGCAATTTATGGATAATTATATACTCATAAAAGGTATCCACGCAAACTATAAGTTTACTCCTGTTTCTCAAAAACCATTATTGGTTTCCGATAACCTAAATTTTTGGTGGCGAGACAGAGAATTATATGTTCTTAGACTCTCCGATTTCAAATCATTTAGAAGGGCGGAAATGCAAAATTATTTCAAAAAATGTCATTGTTTCATCCTTAGCGAACTAATTTGAAAATTTTCATTCAAATAGCACACCGTTAACAATTTGAAGGAGACTTTGAGACAGTGTGTATAATATTTCATCCAGTCCAGATAGAATTCGCCAATAAGAATTATCTTCTCTTGTAATGGAAAACCACAAAATTTCAATGGCAAAAAATGGAAAGTTATAAATAATTTCAGATTGATAAATGTGGGGCTTTTAGGATGTATTTACTTTGGGAATGATATCTTGTGCCATAGGAGCACGGATGATTAACAGCGAAAGCCTTAAGGAATAGGAGATCACGACCTCTGATTTCTCCGTGTAGTTTACAATTGACCTGTATAAAAAATATGTTTAGTTTAAGTATCACATTATCTCATCTGCAGTACAACTGGCTGGCTGCATTACAAGTCCCATAAAATGTGAGTTAATTTAAGGCTGCATCGGACCAAAAGCCAAGTCATCATGATTATAATTCATCCATTCATTTCTCCGGTTCCAGTTGGACTATAAAACAGTGACTGACTGAGACTGTCTCGGATAGAAAAAAGCGGTTTTCATCCCAACTCCTATAAATGATGTTTAGGGATCTCAGATTTAATAGAAATTATGTAATAGTAGTAGTGAACAGAGTAGTAGGACCAGCTCCCAAAGGTCCAAGTTATATTCGTTTGACATTCGGCCAGAAAAAAGTGCTTATCCGCTATACTGCTGAGGTATCCCTAAACATAATCGGAACTGTGATAGCTACTTACTCTAGTGGAAGATGAAATAGAGAGAGACAAAGTTTTTACGACGCTAGTTGAGTCTCAGTGTCTGTCGCATTACCTGTGTGAGTCTGAAATTGACATTGACAAGCTTGCCAGCTATCGAGTCATCATTGATGATGAGATGAGATGCGTTGACCACGGCCAGAGATCAACGTGACAGAAGAAGAAACCATGGGAAAATTAGGAAGAGTTAGATAAGAATCAAACTGACAAGTCAGAGCAGTTGAGCATTGCAATATCAGTGAATGTCTGAACAACTCTCTGTGCATCAGATTACATCTTACTGATATGTCTTCAGCTCCACTGGCTACAATTGCACTGGCTATACGACAGGAATTAGTAAACTTGCCTGGAAAATGGAAAGACACGAGACAGACATAGGCAGAGAGTCCTATAGAATGTCGAGATATACGGGACTCATAATCAGTTCGGGTCAGTCAGTCCGTTCAACTGCAACGTTCATAATATATCGTTATGAATAATCTGAATGCATTTGACGTCCTGGTCGTCCAAAGATTTAGCCCGGAGTTCTCTTGAACTGGAGTCGCTTAAATATGAGGACGGTGGCGCCAGGTCGACCGCAACCCCACAGGGGGTTCCTCTCGCTCATCCGAACTCTGGATTTTTCAATTCATTTCACTTTTCGCTCAGCTCGATGAGTGTCCATCTCCAAAATACCTGCCATGTCCCAGCTGGAGAACCACCTTACATTTCAGAGAGCATCCCCCACAACGACCCACCTCTGACTCCGAGTCTGATTTCCTCCGACCCATGTAAGTAGTAGTACTACCTAACGTCCTCATCTCCACTTCCTAAACACGACTACTCACATATACTCGAATGTAAATGCTCATCTTTACAAAACAGAGACCTACCTACTGACTTTTTACTGCTTACACTCATTGTCTGTGTCTATACTCTATTTCTTTCACCACATTTCATTTCTATACTTCCGCTCTCAAGATTTTAATTCCTGAAAGGACTGTACTAGAATCATTATTGGATTTGATATGGGGAGAGATGAATTAAAAATAAATTACGAGTTTTTTGACACAAAGGTGAGATATCAAAAAATGCAACTAAATATTAGGAGTCTGTGTATAAGCAGAGAGTGGAGCTAAAAGGGAGTGCAGTAGAAAAAGTAAGTTGCAGGGGGCTGCTCATTACCGCATAGGAAATACGCAGCATGAGCTGACGAATTACCAAATGTACCCAGTTGTACACATCACGGAAACGATAGAGGAGTTCTCCCCATAACTTTACGACTGTTGCAATAAAGAGAGAGACTGTAGTGTAAGGCCAGTGATTATGAGTGCTGACCTCATGTCAACCTACCCACCTCTGCTCCACTTGACATTTTAACTAACACAGTGGATTTTGCCAAATAGCAAAGAGGCTCGGATAATAAATACGAGGGAGATCGTAAAAATCATCTTAATAGTAAGTATCTCATTTGGAGAGAGAGGTAAGTGTAGAAGGAAGGCAGTTAGATGTCAGAGCCTTTGGGTTTCGATCCTCTGAATGCCTATATTATATTTGTGCAGTGTCATGTCATGTCATTTCTTCCCGATGTGAAACTTGGGAATTTATTCTGTTGCCCCCTCGTAGATTCCTTTTCAATACGCATTAAACATCTGAAAATCTCAGTGTGTAATAGCCTCACTTAGTTGATCTCATTCAAAACGAATGAGCAAACAGATAAATAACTCCTTATTCCTATTGTTGTGCCTTGCGATGTGATTTGTCTCCTCCTGTTGTGCCAAAGTAGAAACTGGTAGCCAACTCAAACTGCAGCAACAAGTTAGTCTACATTTATTTTATTTATACAATTATCTGTGAGTAATGCTCAATTCAAATGTAACGAATGGGAGAAATAACTTGCAGTTATAGTTCAAACTTATCAGACACTCTCCTTGGTCTCGTCTATATGAATCTACATCATCCTGTTCTGAGACTCCTACTGTCTACCCTATTCCTCTATGACATCCCTGTGTGTGGAGCATGCACAGATAAATATAGTGCCGTACCCTATGCAAGTACTTACTGCGAACAATAAGCATACTTTTTATTGTTAACTCGGATGAAATGACACTATAACTAACAATGAGACAGAATCGCTGGACTCGGCGAGATATTTATTGTGCAAGTGGATGATGACTTCTTTAGAGAAAATGTGCAAATAAGTGGGAGGCTGGGTTGAATTTAATTTTCTATCATGTCTTTCTCAAGTCACTATTAAAGTAGACACAAACGTGAGGCTGATGAAAAAACGAGAACATAATTTTGAAGCAGGTACAGAAGATTAGATTTACTTTCTTTGTACAGAAGAGGATGGATGGACAGATGTGGAGATGGTGTCTAATCCCAACATTTTCAGACCCTATTCTTCCGTCAATTTCAGCACCAGACTCGTAATTTGTTAAGCAAAGAGAGAAACACGCGTAAATGAGTGGAATCCTATTTTCTGACATGATGGAGAGTCAACTAAAAGGGTAGAGTCTCTGGAGTTTTTACAGAGTTTTCTTCATATTAAAAATACAATATTCTTTTCTTGATAAGACAGAGAGGAATACCACACCTATCGCATGTGCATGCTTGGAATAGTTTAGCTCAGACTACAGTCTCCTCGGCTATGAAGATCATAGCTGTCATTTAAACAACGCAATAATATGGATGTCTCATAGTTACGAGTAAAACAAACACGGCATGATATCCTGGTGAGAGGTCGCCCTCGGGCTCCTACAACCTAAACTCTTTTACTCGTCTAAATCCATTATATCTACTACCTACCATACCAAATTTAAGTACCTACCTAAATACTCGTCAGTCAAATGACCGCAACCTACCCATGTCGTCATTATACCAACCTAACTAGATAATTTTACTTAACCTTTTCCACTAAATCCACACACAACTTACTTTTATTTATATAACAATTATCTAGAGCACTTTACGAACAAATTGCTACACTTAGTCGACAACTCTGTCGGTCACTAGTCACTTAGACTAACAACTGTCATGCCGAAATCGTTAAAAATTGCAACAAAATGTGCATACGCTCTGCATGTTCCAATTAATTCTACCTAGTTAGAGACAAATTGAATTTAGGATTACAATTTTTGCAAACAAGGAACGTACGTACTATTAAAAAGTCTCATATAATTAATCAAACATAATAAAAATGGTAATTACATTCACTTCAAGTTGTGAATTACCACAATAAATCATGAGAACCAAGAGTCTATGTCGATTTTAATTGTACAAGTCGTACGATCCCAAGACTTGGCACTAATTAATAAAGCAAACAAGTGGAGGAAAAATAAATTTTTCTGGAAGAACACATTCACGAAGGGATACTGGATGCAGACGGGAGAACTGAGTTGGGTTAACAGGTAATAACAATAACATTCTGTGAAACTTGAGAAATTGAGAGAGGAAGAGGTACGTTGTGCACATTACATAAATTATGTGTAAGTGTAGAAGAGATTACGAGGGAAAGTCTCAAGGAAAAGTCACCGAGCTATTTGGGATGAGTGACTGAGTGAGCTTGGAACTCACTGACATATGATAAGTAGAACAACGAGACAGACTAAGATAACTCAAGACTCTGCTACTAAAACCAAACCAACAACGGCACTTGAGCAATAAAAATGAACTTGGATTTCGAATCACCCATTAACTTAAGCGTGGAATTATCCCACGTAGACAAGAACCAGTCATTTGCAGCATTATCTGTGTATCACTCTTTATATAGAGCTATATATATCTGCACTAATATCTTCACCGACTAGGCAATGCATCTTGTGAACAATCATTTTATTGTTATTCGTACTCTTATACATCCACTACTACTAACTACTGCTTATAATTCTATGAATGCCATTCCTTATAAGTTGGCTATCCACTAATCTGTATTCTAAGATCATAATATATACAGGTGTGTGCTTTCTGTTCCTGTACTGTACCTGTTCATTTTATATCGCCCTGTCTATCTAGATATATTTATCCTTCTTCTATTCAAATATTTCTATATCGTATCTTGGACGTGTCCTAGGCATGTGAAATTTATTTTAAAACTTAGATAACGCAGAGACTAAATTGTGCAATATATGCTTACGATATTAACTGCAATGTTCAACATAAAATAAAACCAACTTGCTACGATCAAAGGAAAATAATCACGTATTAGAACATGTGTACGCACAATTACTAAAGCGGATATGTCTGCAATATGTGACATTTATAAGCATGTTGCGGCTTATTAAACCTGATTTTTATTTAAAGATCAGGATCTTTGTAAGATTAACATTTAGTTTAGCTAGCAATAGTATTCTAAATGATACCATGTCTGTATTTTAACTGAATTAATTAATTTTTAGTATCTAATTGAAACTTTGTAACTGATAAAACTCATTTTTAGCTTTTAAAATATTTAAAAATTATTGTATTGTAAGAGAAAATATGTGACTGTCGCATATCGGTAAAAAATAAAATGCCTACAGCTTTACTTACACAAGTGACGCATTAATGACAAAAATTACAACGTTCTGATATATTTCTAGTACGGATGGAATTAAATTACAAAATAAAACCCGACAAAAAATTAAAATTGACAACCATAACAAGTAAGTGTAATGTACAGTGTACAATGTCCAAAGTCCCAAGGAAAAATAAATTGGCAAACTGTAAACTCCAAAGCCACGTTAAGCTTTTCCTCTTATGTAACATGTAAATGGTGCAATAAATATAAGCAACTACATAATCTGATCACAAGCATTGCTGTTAGAGTCACTCACGTTGTATAAACAATAAATAAACTTCGAGTGGGCTATTAACGTTATTGTTTACCGTTAATAGTATTGGTTGTTCTATTGGATTATGCCATCGAAATCCGAAATAAAATAATTTTGCGAGTGTAGTATCGATAAGAGTAAAGCAAGGGACATGAACATGAGAAGAGAATTAACGACAGTCGAAGCAACATAAATACCACGTAGCTAAGGGATGTCAAAGAAATAGAAAATGCGATTGCTGCGATTATAAAATAAATGCTAAGCCACACTGTTGAGTTGAGAGTGGCTAAAGTAGAAATGCAGTTGCGGGACAACCATATCGAACGTCACATTTGACAAAAACGCACAAGTCGTGCAGTAGCATGATCACGAATGGCCATTGATATTCCTCCCCTGGTATGAAGTTAGTTCGATTGCGATAATAATTTCTTTTCGAGCTTAAACTCCTGTACTTTATTACTGAAATATTCAAAAGCATTTTTCGATATTCAAGTCTAGGAAATCGTCAAGACGTTGTACACAAGTCTAACGGGTAGTAACAGTAAAAGTATTCCACAAGCTCTGGTACCTGAACAAATGATAGTACCTGAAAATCATATCAAGTCTAATTTTCGTAGCTCACCTACACCTAGTACGAGTTGTAACTTAAGCCAATCCTAAGATAATATCTGGATTCGGCAGACAGAAAAAATTATGGCGTTTTTGCAGGAGTTTCCGCGTGCTCCCATGTAAATAAGGTCTATCTAGCTCATAAAATTCCCTCTGATAGGAATAAATTCTTGACGTGGACACTCACCGCATTCAACATGTTGATTGCACATAATTGAACATTTACACGAGACAACTAAAAGACGCTCAATTAAAAGCTAGTTGCTATACTATTTATGCAGCTGCGTGATTACAATGAATCGACCCCGTATGCAAAAAAATGCAGTCGCACTCTAACAGAAATATGCATATCAATTTCGCAATTAAATAGGTGCTATAGTGTTTCCGGTAACTGTTTGCAGATCGCTTGCTATTATTGCGAGATAGTTATAGTACCCAATACTTTACGACCCCAAATAATGTAAGACATAAGAAAATGCTAGACAGATAGAGATAATTTAATATTTATGATATGAAGGAATAATCACCCAAAAAACAATACGTGGCTGGATTTGACTACCGAGAAAGAATAATTCAATCGAAGTAAAATGGAGAAAAGTCGAGGTAAAGTAGCAGACATGTGTTTAAGGAGTAGAGTATGCGTGACTACAAATGCAGACAGAGTTCAAGTAAATAATATGCATGTATGCAAACTTAATCGGCCATAATATGATCATCTGTGTCCAGGTTCCATACTGTTTCTCCGACTTGGATGAGTCTAATAAAGAATAGTGGCCGAGGGTGCCCGTTTGTAATTGTAGGCACCTACGTAATAATATACGAAGATACAAGTTACAAGATGCCTATTATGGCATGGATTAGACGAAATCGGAATTATTAAAAGAGTGCGAGGACCATAGTCTCTCTGGTGTGTATAAATGCAATAATATTATGGAGAAAGAATCGAGTGGCTAACTAACTTAAACTGTGGATAGTCAGTGGATAGGCAGCGGAGGCACAGAGAGCAAGAAGACAAGTCGAGACTGAGTGAAACAATAAATTATGGTGGATCGAGCAGCAGTCTGCAGATAGTAACAGCTCCCACATCCATTCAAAGTGAATTACAGCTCGCAGTAAATCTTGGACTAGAACTCTGGTGATAAGGCAACTGTTTACACATGCAGAACAATGCCCACTTTGCTTCCACAGGATCCACTCAATGCTAAATAAACCTCTCTACCTTAGATAACTATAGCTAATGTTAGCATTAAATCCCTTCTACCTCAGATAAAATCATTATTGTAACGAATCCTAACTATCAGACATATAAGACACAACAGAGTACACAGCACTAATGCACCTACTACAAGACTACGGCTATTATGATGATGATGATGATGTATACACACAATCTCTACTTGAACAAAATCATGTATAAATACTTATAGTAAGTTCGTTCTATCTCTACAGAATCACTTCATACACACTCGCATATCAATAGCGTATCACCTAGCTTATGTATGTATGGACATGTAATATAATACACACAATACACAGGGCAAGGTGTTCACTACTACTACTACCACGACTACCTAAACCTAAAGGTTGAAAAAACGAGATTGGCAACTTTGTCTCAAATCCATTAACCACTTGTGTCTATGCAGCCTTGCCTTGCTTGTCTTGTTCGTCTGATGTGAGCTTTTCTTTTGAGTTACATCGACTTATCTATCTTCTCCCTTTAGTTACATATTGTTAGCCACTTATAGCTTTTACTTACTCATTCCTACAATTATCTCCGTACAATCATTGACCGCCAGTCATTTCCATTTCACATTTCGATCCTTGTAAGTAAATAATAGGACAGGACAACACGGTCCAACTACAACACATCACAGAAATATCCGAACCCGTGTACCTACCTATGCACTATTACCAATTCACTGATATCCCTATAGCCAATGGTAGACACTATTTATCTCGTCTGTCTTATCCATACATTGCACAACTCCCTTCAAAACACTCTTTTTAATCCAAACCAAGCTGTTGTCGCAAATCTTGTCCTCTTCATTCATACTCCTACTACATACCCTACCCTACAATTCTGCACTGGACTCTATTCACACGTATTTTCTTCTACTACTGACGATATTTAAGACAAGAAAACATTTCACACAACCATTATCTTCTCTTCCAGTAAATCCTAACCATCGCTCTTTATAAGGACAACTGATTGCAGATAACTACCTCTCTCTTGCTATAATCACGAAAAAGGGATTCCGTCAAAAGTAACATCTCGGCTTTACAATTAGCTCGTCGGTATTCACTTTCATGAGGACTTGCTATCTTAACAGAGACATACGGGATATGGTTTAATGCATTTACATATTATGCAATTCTGTCATCTCCATGAAAATTCTCTTCACATTGACACTATCATGTACGCCGTAGCAGAGTATTTTTTAATCCACATAGGAAACGTTGTTCTGATAAAACTACCCAAACGACAAAAAGCAGAGCAAAACGTAATCTCTATTTAGTACGTGGTTTATCAATCACATAGCAGATTAATTTTAGCTGTGATTTTGTGCATGCATTTTCAAGATAGCATAAATAGCATTCTGTGAATATATGTTCGGATTTTCCAAACATAATGGTATTGAATAGTCTACTTCCGGTGGCTGAGTCATGTATAATGACATTATAGACGTAAGGATAGTAAGCATGTACCTTGTAGGAGTATAATTTATAAGTAGTAGTAGTTGTAGCCTGCAATTTAGTATTTAAGTATAACAGGTAGCTAGTAGTCAAGATAGTTAAGTAGATAAGTGTAGCCACTTATATTTGATTTGTTCTAAAATGGATTTACGTGAGGATGACACACAGCACGAATCATATTATTAAACATATACTACCAGGAGGAAAATAAACATTGCTAATTGGAAAAGCTACAGTTGTTTATTGTTAAATGATTAATACAGAAATGCCCATATAGTAGTATTTACTAAGTACACAGTACTATGTAGTAGGTACAGGTAAATAGTTATAGAGATCGGGCTAGTCGTCGTCATCTGAGTCTCATCGTATAGAGGAATTGAAGCATTTAAAATGGTAAAGTTCTTGGCGGAGGGAATGACTGACTGATTGTTATTTGCTTAGTGGCCGGCAGACGTAGCAACCCCATCAGAGGATTTTTGATGGAGATAAATCACGACTTGATGCAAATGAGCCACTCATTTACCTCTTCAAACAAAGACTTGCCCCTTCTCCATTATGAAATGAAAGGCTCTTTATTCGTGAGATGTCTTAGAGAACGAGCGGAACAGAGGATCATGAGAGTTATGATAATAATGAGTATCTCACTCACTCAATTTCTCTCACAACAGTCAAGGAGTCAAGTCAACCCACACACTTACACAGCCAACATAACAGACACAACTTGTCCAGCTCGAGAAAATTACTTGGCATGCACACTACTACTCCAAACTACTCCAAACTACTCCTGTGTGTCTCTTTTCAATACAAATCCAAGTGAATAATTAAAATCCACAAATTGCAAGGCCTACCCGCAGTGGCGTACTCAAACAAGACTTCCTGACAACCGAAAAAATAATTATTTTGCCAATCATGACGTAACATGCCATTTGCCCATTCCGAGGTGCGAATAATTGTCTATGTCTTTTGAGGGTAAGCCCTTAGAAGTCGGCAGTTCATACGCCGTTGACTCTACACATTTCTTGTGCTGCCTTCCTCCCTCCTTCCATCTTATGCCACCCAAGAAATGATGGACAGAAGCCTACTAGCTCGAGAGCTACGCACATCATATTTCATCTTTACTTATTGTTACCATCACCAAATGCAATTCCTACTACTCTCCCTCCATTCAGCTCAAATATAACTATTATATATCATATTATTCCTCCGCAGCTACACTTGCAATTATCCCTGTCGCTCACCAATCTGTAATATATACATTATAAACATGTCTTGTCTTCCTTAGCATGATTCAATGAACCAACTACTTCACAGACACAAAATTAGCTGACTGTCATTTATCTATCGAGTATACATGGCCGCTATTAATGTGTGTACAAATAAACATTCTCAATTAGTACCTACCTACTAACTAAATGCCTAACTATATAAATTGCTAACACCAAACCGCATTAAAATAAATTATTAATTGTTATAATGACCGTACCACGTTTGAGTCCTGGGCATTAAGCATAGCCACACTATTCAAATATACTGGTAAATAGTTGCAATTTTTATTCTTCAGTAACATTGATACCTACAAATGAATTTAGAAATTGGTGATCGATATCTTCAGATATGAATACTAGATAGAGCTTAAAGTGGTAATTGATGTTTTCACAGCTAGAGTTATCTGCCGACTCTCATCTCCCCTGACTCTTATCATTATTAACAATTTCTCTACTGAGCTATAAGAACCAAGTGCCAAAAACCAGATAATTCGACGAGACAAAACACATCTGATAAATATAATTAATTACAATGTTTGCAGAGAAAATTATCAATCGTAAGAGATGTCTGCTTCACATATTCACATTAACACGTTTTAATTCCACAAAACGATAACTGCAATTGTACACATGAAAAAAAAATGAAGCGAAATTGTGATTTCCATAAATCACAAGAAACTATATTAATACTATACTACCCATTAATTATTTCATTGTATCCATTTAGGTATTTGTTAACTGAGCAAAATCGACTTCTTATAATGAACGCTTATGTACAACCTGTGTTAAATTATATGTCCATCATTTGGGGTACTGCAAATAATGAAAGCATTGAATGTATTGAAAGAATTGTAAGACTAGCTGGCAGATTTGTGTTGCTAGCTCAAAAATATGACAGTGTAAAAGAACAGATTACTAGGAATTTAAAATGGTTATTTCCAAAAAATCTATATAAGTATGAACTACTTAAGTTAATTTTTAGTATACTAAGAAATGAATGTCCACCATACTTCAAAAACTACTTGTCTTTCGATGTATCTAACACTATAACTACTAGAAATAAAACATATGTTAAAACAAATGTAGGGAAAAATGTAGATACTTTTGGGAAACGTAGTTTTACTGAACAAGCTTTAAAGTACTGGCTTAGTATTCCAGATGACATAAAAAATTGTACCTCAATGAAACTTTTTAAACTAAAACTAAAGAAATATTTATTAGAAGAGCAACTGAAGGAGACTGAACTTCCGTTGACAACTACTCCGTGTGATTTGTCGTGTATCGATTCTGTTTGTAACAATTTTGTAAATTTTCATTAATATAATAATCATCCTAATATGTAATTTACTCTTCGTAAGTACCTATACAATTAATAATTCCTAACTTTGTTCCTATTAACTATAAGTTGATTTGTGACAGCTGTACAATTGCCTCCACGTGAGGAAACAGTATGATTCAATAAATAAATACTTCCCCGTCCGTAGGACGGGCTTATTTCTAGTATGCAATAAATGTTTAGCGTGATTAGATGTTCTATTGTACCTGAAAAGGAAAATAATGTACACGTTACTAAATAGGACAGAAGGATATTATTGACATACTTATACTCTCTAAGCTGTGGCGTAGTACAACTACCCAAAACATTTTTAAAAATAATATTTCTGTAAAGTGACTAATAAGCACATTTAATTAAATCTTGAATGGTTTTTTATAAAATATGCTGTAAATACTCGAGGATGGTTTTGGTAAACTTAAAGCTTAAACAAAGCTTATAATTTTTGTGTTGTTGTATGTTAAAGTTTTAAAGTATTAGTAGTCATTAAAATAAATAGTGCAATTTCCCATAAACCTCTACCATTACCGGGGACAGAAGCAATTACCTAAGCAATTACATTTCTAGGCTATAATTTCAGTACTATG
>JABASH010001899.1:0-23023 GCA_019776445.1 Tomocerus maximus | reverse complement strand
GCAGCCATCATACCTAGCGCCGAAACGCCGATTACGCTCACTGCGATTATTCTTTTAAACATATTATTATTTTCCTCGTAAGGTTTAACTAGTTAACCTAGGGTGGTATATATCATTTGCACAAAATATAAGCAATATGTTTAAATGGATAAAATGAGCAAAAAAGCTCTAAATTTGCCATCCAAATGACTACATTTATCGGAAATTCAGATAGAAAACAGTTTTTTTAATTAGAAAAAGAAAAACCCCTTAAAAAAGGGGGTTTGTATTGAAGCTAAGGTTTAAACGAAAGTTTAACCGAAGTTGTAGCCAAGACCAACAGCAACAAAATCAATATTGCCTGGCTTGTCTTTTCCCATAGGTTGGATGTGTGTCCATGAGGTATCGATAGAAACGTTTGGAGTGATGTCGTAGCTCACACCGACGGCTGCTTCTGGCGCCCATTTGTGCTTAGCAATCCCAAAAAATTCATTATCATTATCCTTTTTACCATCAAAATCACCAGTAATATTGCTGGTTAAGTAGGCTACTCCTAGCTTACCATAAGCATTGAATTTATCCGTAATTGGTAGGATGCCTTTAACGCCAAAATCAATGGCATTTTGTTCTAACGTTTCTGTTCCCGCTTCATAAACAGAGGTAGGTGCTAGTTTAAACGTACCTTTTTGGTTGCGCAGTTTTAGGTAACCTAATTCGACTGCTAGGTTTTGGTTGAATTGGTAACCAATAGCTATGTGTCCTGCTAAACCATTATTGGGGATTTCAAAACCAGAACCTTCATAGGATTCTTTAGGGACAACTTTACTCTTCATATGTGTATTCGCATAACCGAGTTGGCCGGTGATATACACGCCAGGTGCAGCCGCATTAGCTGTCATAACACCCAAGGCAGAAACACCTAACACGGTGGTGCTTAGAATTTTTTTAAACATTATTATTATTCTCCTAGAGAGTTTAACTAGTCAAACGAGTATCTATTTAACAACTAGATGCATTTTATGTCAATTTCTGTCAATAGCTTACAGCTTAAATAGATATAATAAATAGCTTATTTTAGATTGAAATAGTCGGCATGCAAAAAGAAAAACCCCTTAAAAAAGGGGTTTTTTATTGAAGCTAAGGTTTAAACGAAGGTTTAACCGAAGTTGTAGCCAAGACCAACAGCAACAAAATCAATATTGCCTGGCTTGTCTTTTCCCATAGGTTGGATGTGTGTCCATGAAGTGTCGACAGATACGTTAGGCGTAATGTCGTAGCTCACACCGACGGCTGCTTCTGGCGCCCATTTGTGTTTAGCAACGCTAGCGGTATCATTTAGATCTACATTAACGGTAGGAATACCTGGGGTTTTAAGGGTGCTTTTAATATCTGTAGTTATATAAGCAACACCGAGTTTACCGTAAACGTTAACATTATTACTTACGGGGATGATACCTTTACCCACGATGTCAATCACATTTTGTTGAAGCTTTAAGGTAGCTTCGGTTGTATATTTTGTGTTAGGTATTTTGTAAGCGCCTAAATTGGCTTTGCTTTCACCTAATCCTAAATAACCCGCTTCAACGGCAAAGTTTGGGTTAAATTGATAACCGAGTGCAACACGGCCAGCTAAACCGTTATTGGATAGGTTTTTGTCTTTAATATCAGGTGCATGCTTAGTAATATCAGTTTTGACACCCATATGCGTATTCGCATAACCGATTTGGCCGGTAACATACACGCCGGGTGCAGCCGCATTCGCTGCCATCGCACCTAAAACAGACACACCTAATACAGTTGTACTTAGAACTTTCTTAAACATTATTATTATTCTCCTGAAGAGTTTAACTAGTCAAACGAACAACTATTAAACAATCAGATTGATTTATTGTCAACTTCTACAAGCATTTAAAAAAACTTTTGTTAAAATTTCTTGGATTTTTTTTTATTTATCAGAAAAAAATAATTTTATTTGAAACTTTCTTTTTTTATTTTTTTGGTTAAGATAATGGTGTCAGCAAGGATAAATTAATATAAAAAAAGGGGAGGGCGTATGGACTAAGCATGATTAAAAATTAAAAATATTTACCCACTTAACTAATAATATTCATAAATTAAGGAAAATTTATGCTTAACATCCAACAAGTGACCGAAGCGATCCATCTCTATCGTCGCGATAAAGGCTTCCTAAAAAAATTAAGCGGATCGGATCATCCTGCGATAGTGGCTACCGAGACGTATTTAAAAACCTTGCAACTAGACAAAGATTTATTATCTAATCAGGATTTGTTTAACATTAATCGTTTTTTTCTAAGCGATCATCCCGTGAAATTTGGAAAAGCATCTTATGCGGCTTGGCTTTCTATTAATTATCAAAACTTTTGCGCCTTAAATCATGGTCAGGTCATACTGCTGACGCGACTGCTTAGATTTCCGGTTCCGCCAAAATATGCAGGATTTGCGACATGCAAAAAAGCGGGTTATCAACAGTTTCCAGCAAATTTTTCCAAATTAACACGAGAATACTTAGATAAAAAAAGCAATGCGGAAAAAATGCGCGAGTTTTTTCAAGTGTTGAGTCACGCGTATCAGCAAAGTAATTTCACCGATGACCACTTTCTTGCTTATACAAAATTATGTGTGGAAGGAATGTTAACTCAAGATTATATTGAGCTTATTCAGAAAAGCACGCAAGCTAATTTTTTAGCGAAATGTTTGATTAAAATGAAGCACACCGACACATTAATACCAAAGAATCAGCAGTTTATTATCGCTTATTCCGGAGGGCTTATTATTCCGATAACCAATATGTTAATCGCTTTGGATAAAGCAGGATTAAATACCTCGACCAATCGTGAGGCCTTAGGCCGTTTTTCTTATCCGCTGCCATTGCATCGCGCGATTAAATGCTTAGAAAAAATAGAGCTTTTAACACAAGAAAATTTTGACGTGATTTCAGCAGAAGATAATCTATCTTGGTTATTAGCACTTGAGGAAATGCCTGAAGATTTAATTACCACAGAGATTTGGCAAGGTTTGCTTAATTTATTGGAAAACAGTAGTGAAGCTGAATTTAAAAAAGATATTAAAGATTATGCAGAAATGCTGAAAAAGCAACTCAATAAACAACAAATAGAAAAGGATATTTTAGTCAGTGAGGAAGCAATTGAGATTCAGGGCTTGGCTTCTACTTCACGTTTTTTTTCGGTAACACTGGTTGATCCTCAGCCTGAAGTCACAGATAACAGGCTGAAAGTGAGTTCTGTCCTGTAATGAGAAAAATGAAAACCCCGGCAAGGGGTTTTTTGGCATAAACATAATAATGTTAAGGTTCGCAACATTTTAAAAGGAATAAAACCGTGGTAAAAATAGTTGAAACAGAAAAAATGCCTGGCCCTCTTTTGCCGCAAATTGTTTTAGCAAGATCCAAACGTAATGAGCCCGAGATAAAAAAAACAAAACTTGAACCGAAAGAAGAAAAAGTAAAAAAACAATTAGAAATATTTGTCGAAAGTTTTATTAATGAGTTTAGCAAAAGATTGGTCATTTATCATATAAGCGCAAAAGGAGGGAGGTTATCGGCGGAAGCATTCAAGACAGAATTAAAAACAGGAACAACAGCGGCATTAGTCGGTATGGCTGTTACGCAAAACTTATTAGGTTCACTACCTTCGATAATCACTTCAGTTAGAGTTCTCAGCAGTCAATATTACCTTTCTAAAGAAAAAGCGCAAAAAATTACGAAAGCCTTTGAACAGGTAGCACAAGGTGATTTAAGTCCATTGTTATCAGAGGCGGCGGTTGAAATTTTCCAGAGCTATGAAAGTCAATTTATGCAGCATACGGATAAAGCCGGTGATAAAGTGGCTATGGAAAAATTAGCCGAAGATGCAGCGGCCAGAGCACTGAATTATATTGCTGACAATGCAAGTGACAATCTTCCTATTAGTAGTGAGTTAATAAGCAAAGCTGTCGTTTTAGGTAAATCAGAAAAATTTTTTGACCCTAGCATTAAAAATGTTCGGATCAGGATTTCGGGAAGTATATTACAAGATAGCAATGGAAAAAATGTAAATACAGCTAACTTGTATGAAAAAATTGGACTTGTGATGGTCAATACCGATACTGAGCTAAATAAATTTTATAGAAGAATTGCGCTTGAAGATAGCACACAGTACGGTTATCGACGTCTGTTAAGCTGGGAAAAACAAGCAAATGGCGAGTTAAAAGAAGCTTACCAAAGCGAATACCAACAAGAAATGTTTCCTAGGCACGAAACATCCGCTCAATATAGTTTAAGAAGATATGAATATTTTTTAAAACCCGCCATTATTACACAAGAATCTAAACGCATATTCGATAAAATTAAAAATCGCTATCCCATACTAGCGGAAACTCCGAAAGTCGAGCAAGCTATAAATAAGAACACACTATTCGATTTAAGAAGACCAGTGGAAAATTTCACTGGGAGAATGCAAGTATTAGCCGATTTACATCAGACATTATTATCCACTAAAAATACCGCAGTGATTGCACAAGCAATGTCAGGCTTATCAGTAAATTCTGCGAGTTCTGCGCGCATCCCTACCAGTACTGGGCAAGCTTCGGTGAGTGGTTTAGGAGGAATAGGAAAAACGCAACTGGCCTTACGCTATGCTGAAAACTATGCCTCTGATTATGATAACAACGTGCTCTGGATCAACGCGGAAACAAAAGGTGATCTCGCCCATTCGATAAGAAAACTGTCTAATAAATTAAACATAGAAAAACAAGACAGATATGGTAACGAAAAGGAGCTTGAAGAGATTTTAGAGGATGTCTATACCTATTTTTCTTCGGGAAAAAGTTTATTCATTTTTGATAACGTGGAGAATTATAGAGAGTTTGAAAAATTTTTACCTAAACCATTGATAGGTAGTAAACCAGCAGTCTTGATTACTTCTCGATTTAGGAATTGGGGAAATGTAGCGAATGTCATTATGCTGGATGTTCTCACCGAGGAAGAAAGCAAAGAATTAATAAAGTCGGCGTTAAAAATAGCGGTAAACGATCAACTGCAAGATATAAAAATCCTAGAATTAACCCGCTTATTACAAGGATTACCGTTAGCGCTACAACAGGCGATTGCCTATATTAATATCCAAAGAAATATAAATAGTCGATTTGGAGTCCAGGATTATCTGGAATTATATAAAACTAAAGCCCTAGAAATACTTGATTTCGATTTTTCCAGCTACAATAATGACCCCTATGCAAAAACAGTTTTTACTACTTGGCAAATCACTTTGGATAAAATAAGGCAGGATCAAGTCGGTGGTGGGAAAGCGCTAGAAATTTTGAATATCATGGCATTCCTATGTCCTGACGATATCGCTAATAATTTTTTCCTTCCCTTGGGGCATGCTGAAAAATTGCCTGTAGCAATTCATCTGCTAAAAAGCTACTCGATGATTACTGAAGGGAGTCAACAAGATAAATCTACTATTCATCGACTCGTACAGAAGGTAACACGCGTTAATTTGGAACAGAATCAGCAAGGATATAGAGAAACGGTAGAGAAAATTCTGATATTAACTCAAGGTTTTACTGCGGGTGAGGAAATAGAGTTTCACTATCTACATTTTTTATTGCATATGAATCAACAAGTTGAGTTAACTGAAGCACTAAAGTTGCGCGCAACGCGGAAAAGAATTTTAGATATTATCACTTATTCTGAATTTGATACTACACGCTTGCTGTATTTGCTTGATACGGCCTACATGATTTATACCCGAGAAGAGTTTCTTAAATTTGTCGGCGAAGCTTTGTTCGTTTATACACGTTACCCTTTTTTACTTCTGCTAACTTCCACAATGAACTATTTAGAAGCACGTCTAGAAGAAGGAATTATTTCTAAGCAAGATATCCGAAGAGCTTTAGAGTATAAATATGAAATCTCAAATAATCATTATCGACTGGGTCGCTTATCGGCTATTGATGAGGAAAGAAAGCGACAACTCGATGCAGTAAAGTTAGTTTATGAGTTTGAGGAAAAAATATTTCCTTCTGAAGAAGAATTACCCGGTTGTTCTGCATTAGAAAAAAGAAAAAAGAGAAATATCGATGCGCGTTGTTTGCGTTCCGGAGAAGAAAAAGAAACGATTGAACAACAGCTGCACACGCAACGAATTAAGTTGCATTTACAACAGGTCAGTCAAGTAGCGAGGTTAGTGTCTACGGGTTTATTTGCTAAAGATACTTTATCTGCATTACTGCAAGGGAATTTAAGGTCGGTGGCCATTAATTTTGGTGTACTAAGCGGCAGTCGCTTATTGTCAGAAGTTTCAAATTCATTTCTGACTCACGGCGAGTTATTAACAACAGCAGATGAAAGCTTATTATTAGAAAAAAATTTAGCTTTAAATGGCAAATTGGCACTCAGTATCTTGACTGATGAAGAGATTATAAGCGCAGGTAAAAGAAGATTTTTAGGCAACACCATGAAAGTGGCATCGCCTTTTCTTGCCAGAGGCGCTTCGGTTTTTTTTGCTTATAATCTAAAAAATCAAATAAAAGACTATGAGGCGGGAAATAAAGCGGCGCTGCCTGGAATCATTACGAATGGCGTGATTGTTGGAGTTGATGGGCTTGAATCGGGAATAGAAGCAGCCGAATATTTAGAAATCATAGAAGGCGTATCTGTAGTTACCGGACCGCTTGGCGAAGCGGCAGTCGCTTTAGTTTGGTTAGGATCGGAGATTGAACAGGTAAAAAATCAAGTGGCATCGATTGAGAAGTATGTGCATCTTAGCGAAGAAGAAAAAATTATTCAGGATGTACGTGCTTTTCTGCATTTTGCGCCTTCCGACTATCTTGAAGCGAAAGCATTGAATAACCAACGTGTACAAGCTGCGCTAGATTTTTTAAAGAAAAATACCGAAATCAAACATTATATTTTTTCACTTGGAAGTTTATCCAGTGAAGTTTTTTTGGATAAAAAAGTTACTCTAAGTCTGGATGAATCAATGCCAGATAAGCCCAATCAAGGAAGCTTATTTTGTTTATTTGGTAGATCAAGAATTCTTGTTAGTCCAGACAAATGGATTCCGATTGTTCCTTATCCTCCTTTTATGGACCAGGACGAAGAAATAAACACTTACCTCTGTAAAAATGCGCTGGGTGTGGAATATGCACTGAATAGAACAGAAAATTATACGTTAATAGCATTGGGTGAAGGGAATCATACCGTAAAAGGATCGGTGGATACGCCTAACATTTTTCTGGTGAGTCAAGGTAAACAAAATTACATAGGTGGTAACAAGGGGAATCTATTTCTTTTACAAGGCGACACTATCACCGGCACACTGCAGGGCAGTAACGGCGTCAATAATAAAATAAAATTAGAAAACTTTAACGAAAATTTAACGGGATATGTACTCATAGATAGCCAAGATTTAGTGTGTGGAAAAAATATTAACCATGCAATCATTGCTCAACACTGTGAACAAGGGTTGAAAATAAATAATATCCAGCAAATAGATGGCAGAAAAAATAAACAAGATGTTATTTATATCACTGAAAAACTAGAATATATTGATGGTTATGGTGGTGAAAGTAGTGATTATCCGGATCACATTTATATTACCGACCAGTCGAGCAAAAATCTAAAAATTGTCTTAAGAAATAACACGGTGGTTTACACCTTTGGTTCCAGTGAACGTCTAGAGTCAGTTAATTATAGAATTCCTAATGACGAAACCGGTGCAAGCCAAGTTGAGTTGTTGTTTACCGAACCTACGGCACAGCGTTTTTATTTTGATTTCTCGCTCGATGCACTGAATGAGATTAATATTAAAGGTAATAACCTTACATTTAACCTTGTATTTCAAAATAAAACATTGAATGTGCTTATTTTAGATCCGTTTAGAAATCTCAGCTTATTTCATGATAAAAAAATGAAATACCCAGAATCTCCCATCAATGCGACTTACATTTTTCAGGATGCAGAAATCAAATTATTTAATAGAAATAATATTTATGCACAGTTAAATAGTAATGAAACAGTCGATGAAGTAGTCAATCACTATCCAGACATTGCGAGCCGTCTCAACATGGCGCTATCAATTCGACTTCAACAGAATGAAACGGTATTGATTGGACATGAAAAGCATCAAATTCTTTATAATAATGCCTGGGGCACGAGTCATTTGATCGGCAATGGTGCTGAAAATGTCTATGTGATTACGGCCGCTCAGAATAATGATAAATTTCCAGTGCCTGATGTAACATTGTACAAAGTGCATGAAGATCTAACGGATACGCTTGATTTACGCTGGCTAGTGCCGCAAGCTCAGCAAGAGTGTCCTGAACAAGAGATTACGCCGAGTGTATCCCAACACGAGCAGGACTTAGTCATTACCTTAAATGCTCATTATTACCTCATAGCAAATAGCTGTGTCAATTTGATGACAACTTGGCCGATGGCTAAAATAAAGTTAAAAAATGCGCTGCAAGATAATTGGTATCAGAATCTTGATATCATTTTGCATCATTTTCCTAGGAATATTGTTGCTAATAATAATGGACGTTGGGATTTAGAACCTTTACCTTTAGTTTTTAATAACGATAAAGAAATTATAGCGCTAACGGATGCAGAGCTAGAAAAAGAATCTGAGGTTATTATTCTTAAAAAAATAGGGCGATATCGCTTTATTCATAATAATGACGATCTCATGCTTAGCAATGTGCTGGATAGCCAAACAACACAACGTGATCTATGTACGATTATCTATAGCCAATTTTATCAACTATCGGAAATGCAAGAAAAAGTATTGTCCACAACATTTACTTTTCTTGATCAGCAAATACAATTAAAAAACTATGTGCAGCAAATTAATAATGCTAGCAGTTTTGAGAATATAAACCAACAATATACAACCGAGATGTATAATGACACTTTAAATCGAACTAGCACTACAGGTAGATTACGATCGAAGCGACAAGCAAACAATCCAGTAACGATAACCAGCAAGTCAGATGCCTATATTGACGCAATCGCGGATCGGTATTTAGATAACTATGATGATCGCTTGAAAACATCAGGAAATTCACATAAAAAAATCAGCAAAAGTGATAAATCTACAAAGCGCTTTTTTGAAGTTAAAGCGAGAAAATTCGAGAGTACTAAACAAAAGGCTATTCATCCGCATTTGAGTAGCAAGCAAATTCAGCAGTCAAGGGATAAAGTTAAAGTGTTGCCGTCACATTCTTTTGAAAAACGCATGCAAACTAGCGGATCCCATGTGACTCAGCGGGAAATTTCAAATTTTCCAGCAAATTTGTTTACGGTAAAGCCTGATTTTAAAAAGCTCACGAACTTTTATCGTCCAGATAAGCATTTAACCGATAAACAAACTATTCATAAGCCACTTATTTCAAAAGCTCACGCAATAAGTCGTCCTAAATTAATCACGCAACAAGACGGTAGCGCTCATCGTCAGCATCCTAATCAACGTTCTTCTTTATCTTTTGTTAGCGCTGTTCAGACTACCTTAGCTTTGAATGTCTATACAGGCGGGTTAAGGATCGGGGCTTAGGATTGAGATGACAGTAAAAGTGATTCCTATTCTAGATTGCCGCGCGCTCCGCGCTCGCAATGACGGAATATTTTCGCGCTCCCAATGACGAGAGAAAAAACTTAACTAGTTAACCTAAGCTAACTAGTTAAGCGCGTGTTTAACCGAAGTTATAGCCAACACCGACAGCTAGAAAGTCGATGTTCCCAGGACGGTTGTTACCCATCGGTTGGATGTGTGTTAAAGAAGTGTCGACAGTGACGTTAGGTGTGATGTCATAACCCATACCGATAGCGACTTCTGGTGCCCATTTGTGCTTGTCGATGCCTTGAACTCGATTGAGATCGATGGTGCCTCTAGAATTTTTTGCTTCTAACTCTGTAGTTAAATAAGCAACGCCAAATTTGCCGTAGATGTTTACATTTGACGTAATTGGTAAAATACCTTTGGCAGCAACATCAATGGCATGTTGTTTATTAGAAAAACTGGCTGCTGGACCAATATTAAATTTTCCACTAGATAATTGTAAGTAACCCAATTCTAATGCAAAATTTGGTGTGACTTTATAACCCAGCGCGATACGAGCAGCCAGTCCGTCATTTGCAAAATTTGCACCGTTATTATTTACTCGTGATTTCATGTGTGTATCAGCATAACCGGCTTGGCCAACTGACATATAAACCTACAGGAAGCGCCGCATTCGCGTTTATCACAGCACATGCACTAGCGGTTAATACGCTGGTAATGAGTATTTTTTTAAACATTGTTATTATTTTCTCCACGGAAATATTATTATTAGAGTTTACTATTTAATCGTTAATACGAATTAATGTCAATTTGTCAGGAATAATATGCACAAAACACAAAAAAATTATTCACTAAATAGTTTATCGTTATCCAAAATAATACGATACACCCAGTGAGTAAAAATCACTGCTGGGTGCATGATTACTGCCACCCATTTTTTGGATGCGATTCCAAGAAAACTCGATGGGAACATTCGGTTTCAGTGCGTAACTGATGCCTACTCCAAACGTTGGTTCTAAGGTTTTAGCATAGCTATTCGTTGTACCGTTATAGGATGGATTAAAAATAAGTACGGATCCTTGTGTATTCGGTCGTAGATAAGCGATACCTAATTTTGCGTAAAGTGCTAATTTAGGTGTGACCGGAAGTATGCCTTTTGCCGTTAAATCAAATGCACTGGATTTAGCTGATGCATTGGCGATGTAATTATTAGTGCCGATTGACATGTCGCTATTCCTAAAATGACGATAACCAAATTCCATCGCCCAATAATTATCAAATTGATAACCAAAACTAAGACGATATGTTAATAAAATATTATTCAGACCGGGTAAGGGTACGGGCGAAATTCCGTTATTGACTGTCACTAAATTAGTGGTATTAATATGATTATTTGCATAACCAAGCTGAGCACCGGCATAAAAACCTGGCATTTCAGCTTGCACGTTTTGTGTCATACTGAAAATTGCGCTAGCCAGCAAGGCACTTGTACTTCTTTTTAGCATAATGCTTCCTAATAATAAAAAGTTTAACGAGTTAAAAATAGTGTAGCAAAAAACTTAGTAATACGCCTTCTCGACATTGCAAGCGCGAAAATATTCCGTCATTGCGAGCGCGTAGCGCGCGGCAATCTAGGAAATATTATAAATTGATGGATGGCCACGTTCATTATATTCGCTCGCCATGACAGTAATTGCATTAACCAAAATAATACGCTAAACCGATAGAATAAAAATCGGTACTTGGTATGCTGTTACCGCCACCGACACTTTGGATGCGTGTCCAAGCTAAGTCGATGGGTACAAACGGTGTAATATCATAACTAAGGCCGACACCGAAGCTAGGATTCCAACTATCGGAATAACCCAAGTAATTACGACCATTCACCACCGCAGAACCGTTGGCTTTAAGATACGCTAAACCTAATTTCGCATAAAGATTCACATTACTCGAAATAGGTAACATCGGTTTAGCCATAAAATCGATGGCTTTTTCACTTAAAGAAACATTTGCGCCCGGTACGCCACCGACGCCGGAAAAGTCGACATCCGAAAAACGTGTGTAACCGATTTCAAAAGCAACATTTTGATTGAATTGATAACCACCGGCGATGCGACCGGTAAAAGCCATTTTACTATTAATAGAGAGTGCGGCGGCATTGCTGGCTTCTTGATGGGTATCGGCTGTGCCGAGTTGGCCTAAGAGATAAAATCCAGGAATCGAAGCACTGGCCACAATCGGGAAGCAACATGAAAAAAGAAAAACTATTTTGGGGCTAATTTTTTTCAACATGAACAACGCTCCTTGTGAATGAAGATATCCTATTATACGATAAGCAGCATGAACTACCTATTGCGCTGGCGCGCTTATTTCACCTTGCTTCGCTTACATCAACCGATAGGAATATTTTTATTGTTGTGGCCTGCGCTATGGGCATTATGGATTGCGCGTGCGGGCGCAGTAGATTTTAAAATCCTTGCTTTATTTATAATTGGTGCTGTGCTCACGCGATCCCTCGGTTGTGTGATGAATGATATTGCCGATAGAAATCTGGATGGTTTTGTGACTAGAACTCAACACCGGCCTTTAGCGACAGGTGCAGTGAGTTTACAAGAAGCAGTGCTCATAGTAATGGTGTTGGCATTATTAGCGTTTCTTGTGGTTTATCAATTGAACCATTTAAGCATAGAGCTGGCGGTTATTGCTGCAGGGATGATTGCAGTTTATCCGTTTACCAAACGTTATATTGCCTGGCCGCAGTTATTTTTAGGTGTCGTATTTGGCGCTTGGTCTATCTTAATGGCTTTTGCGGCAGAAACCGGAAAAATACCGCGCATGGCTTGGTTGCTGTTTTTGGCCGCTTATGCTTGGTGTGTGGCTTATGATACCATTTATGCCATGGTAGATAGAGAGGATGATCGGCGTGTGGGTATTAAATCCAGTGCCATAGCCTTGGGTCGTCATGATGTGCTATTTATCGCCGCGCTCGAGTGTGGTTTTGTTTTGTTATTAAGTATCGTCGGCCTCTGCTTAAAATTGGGCATGGTTTATTATTTGATGTTGGTATTGGTAGCCGGTTTATTTGTTTATCAACATTATTTAATTAAAGATCGAAAACCTGAAGCGTGTTTTAAAGCTTTTTTGAACAATGCATGGATAGGTGGTTTAGTATTCATAGGATTTTTTTTCGGTATGCACGGTTGATGTAAGAGAGGGTTTAATGAAAACCAAAGTTATTTATCCCGGTACTTTTGATCCGATGACCAACGGCCATGTTGATTTAGTGCAACGTGCGGCACAGCTTTTTGCAACGGTTATTGTGGTAGTGGCAAAAAATCCGAGTAAAGCACCGGCATTTTCTGTCGATGAACGCATTGCATTAGCGCAAGAGGTTTTAAAAGACTTAAGCAATGTACAGGTCCATGGATTCGACGGTTTACTCATTAATTGCGCTAAGGAATATAACGCACGCGTTATTTTACGCGGTTTGCGCGCGGTTTCTGATTTTGAGTATGAATTTCAATTGGCAAGTATGAATCGGAAAATGATGCCTGATTTAGAAACCTTATTTTTAACTCCAGCCGAACAACATTCCTTTATCTCGGCGAACTTAGTCAGAGAAATTGCCAGTCTTGGCGGCAATGTAGCACAGTTTGTACCGGCGGTCGTTGCCGAGGCTTTGCAAACCAAGTTTAAGCGTTTAAGCAAACAATAAGCTGAGAGCAGTTATGGCATTATTAATAACGGATGATTGTATCAATTGTGATGTCTGCGAACCCGAATGCCCGAATGAAGCTATCATTCAGGGTGAGTTTATCTATGAAATTAAGCCGAATAAATGCACCGAGTGTGTAGGGCATTTTGATGCTCCACAATGTGTTGAGGTTTGTCCTGTCGCCTGCATTGTCGTTAATCCAGAGCATAAAGAAACCCCAGAACAATTGTTATTGAAATACCAAGGCTTAACAGTAAATTCCTAATTCAAAAAAACGCCGGTTGTTTTTTCGACCATCAGACCGCATAATATGCGTCTTTTAGAATTGCTTATACAAGAGGGCCATCATGGCAGTCCAAAAATCACGTAAATCCCGCTCCAAGAGAAACATGCGCCGTGCGCATGATGCATTAACCTCACCAGCTATTTCCATTGATGCAACCAGTGGAGAAACGCACATTCGCCACCACATCACCAAAGATGGCTATTATCGTGGAAAAAAGGTACTAAAAGCTAAGGAATAACACCTTAAAATGTCTCGTTATACTCTAGCTATAGATGCTATGGGAGGCGACTACGGTCCCTCCGTGATAGTTCCCGCTGTGCTCTTAGCGCTCCAGGAAGAGCCTCAGCTACATATTATTCTTGTCGGCGATCTGCCGGCCTTGCAAGAGCAGCTAAAACTGGCAAAAATTAAGCCTGCAGTAAGTCAATTGACGCTACATGGGGCCACTCAAGTGGTATCTATGGACGAACCTCCGGCTTTAGCGTTGCGCAACAAAAAAGATTCTTCAATGCGTGTTGCGATTAACTTAGTCAAAGAGGGCGAAGCGCAGGCCTGCGTGAGTGCTGGCAATACCGGCGCATTGATGGCGACCGCTCGTTTCGTATTAAAAACCATACCAGGCATCGATAGACCGGCAATCAGTGCGATGCTTCCTACCATGAAAGAACAAACCAAAGTACGCGTTTTAGATTTGGGCGCGAATGTCGATACGGAGGTTGAACATCTGCTGCAATTTGCGGTTATGGGTTCGATATTAAGTTCTGAGATCGATAATATTCTCAGTCCGCGCGTGGCCTTATTAAATATTGGTGCTGAAGAAATTAAAGGTAATGAACAAGTAAAAAAGGCAGCTGAATTATTGAAGCATGCACATATCAATTATATTGGTTACATCGAAGGTGATGAGATTTATCAAGGCTTGGCAGATGTCATTGTCTGTGACGGTTTTGTTGGTAATGTGGCTTTGAAAGTGACTGAAGGTGTGGCAAAACTAATGGGTCACTATATTAAATTAGCGTTTAACCGTAATTGGTTTTCGCGTCTCTCCGGCTTGATGGCTTTACATGTCTTAAAAGGATTACGTAAACAATTTGATCCGGCGCATTATAACGGCGCAAGCTTAGTCGGTTTGCGCGGCATTGTGATTAAAAGCCATGGTAGCGCCAATGTGTTAGCCTTCAAAAATGCCATTAATGAGGCAATTTTAGAAGTACAAAAAAATATCCCCGAACGTATAAGAGAACAAGTGACCGGTTTATTGAAGGAATCTGAACAGTCTTTATGAAATATTCACGTATTGCAGGAACGGGTAGTTATTTACCAGAAAGAATATTAACGAATGCCGAACTCGAGAAGATGGTGGCTACTACCAATGAATGGATAGTCGAACGTACCGGTATACGCGAACGTCATATTATTGGTCCTAACGATAGTACGGCGAGTATGGCTACTGCGGCGGCTAAAAATGCGCTGGAGGCGGCTAAGCTATCGGCTAATGCTATACAATTAATTATTGTCGCTACGAGCACACCGGATAAATTTTTTCCTAGCACAGCCTGTTTAGTTCAAGCGGCATTGGGTGAAGATGGTTGTCCGGCCTTTGATATCGTAGCGGCTTGTGCTGGTTTTAATTATGCCTTGAGTGTTGCGGATCAATTTATTCGTAACGGTATCGTTCAGACTGCACTCGTTATAGGCAGCGAAAGCATGTCGAATATTATCAATTGGGAAGATCGATCCACTTGTATTTTATTTGGTGATGGCGCAGGTGCTGTCGTGTTACAAGCAGCAAATGAACCTGGCATTATTTCTGCACATCTGCATGCGGCAGGTTCTTATCAAAATTTATTGTCATTAAGTACCGGTTTGAAAAAAGGTGATATTCCACATCTTAAAATGCAAGGCAGTGATGTATTTAAAATTGCGGTGAAAAAATTAAGCGCAGTATTAGAAGAAACTTTAGCCGCGAATAAAATAAATAAAAAAGATATTGATTGGTTAATTCCGCATCAGGCCAATTTACGTATTATTCAAGCGATGGCGAATAAACTTAAAATGACTATGCAACATGTTGTGGTTACATTAGATCAACATGGCAATACATCGGCTGCTTCTATTCCGTTAGCCTTAGATGTTGCCGTGCGCGATGGTCGTATCCAACGCGGCCAATTATTATTAATGGAAAGTTTTGGTGCAGGGTTGACATGGGGTTCCGCTTTAGTACGCTATTAAAAATGTATAGATTGCCATGCGCTTTGGCGTTCGCAATGACGAGTAAGCTTTTTTGTTTGATTTTGTAATATTTAATCTGAATGGATCATTATGACTAAAAAAATTGCATTTATTTTTCCGGGGCAGGGTTCGCAAACATTAGGTATGTTAGCGGAGTTTGCTAAAGATTTTTCTATCGTTAAAGACACTTTTATAGAGGCTTCGCACGTCTTAAAATTTGATCTATGGGAATTGTGTCAAGACGGTCCGGAAGTTGCGCTTAATCAAACAGAAAACACACAACCTGCGTTATTAGCAGCCAGTGTGGCTTTATGGCGTGTTTGGCAGCAGCAACGAGGTATGAAACCGACATTTATGGCAGGTCATAGTTTAGGTGAATATTCTGCCTTAGTATGTGGCGGGTCATTAGATTATATGACAGCAGTACGTTTGGTGGCAGAACGAGGTCGTTTAATGCAAGCAGCAGTCCCACCCGGCGTCGGTGCGATGGCGGCTATCGTGGGTTTAGATAATGATAAAATACGGGATTTATGTGAATCGCTAGCCGAAGGCCAAGTATTAGCGCCCGCTAATTACAATGCCATTGGTCAAACAGTTGTGGCAGGAGATGCGGCTGCGGTGCAGCGATTACTTGAACAAGCTAAACAAGAAGGCGCTAAATTAGCGAAGCTTATTCCCGTTAGCGTTCCATCGCATTGTGCTTTAATGAAACCCGCTGCTAAACATTTAGCCAAAACATTGGAAACCATTGATATTTCTGTGCCACATATCCCTTTTATCAATAATGTCGATGTCGCTATCGAACATGATCCAAGCTTGATAAAAAAAGCATTAGCTGAACAATTGTATAGTCCGGTGCGTTGGGTAGAAATAATACAAGAACTTGAGAAACGTGGTATTGAAGAGATGTTTGAATGCGGTCCAGGTAAAGTGTTAGCAGGTTTAAATAAACGTATCACATCGATACCTACACTCTCATTACAGGATCCGGAAATATTACAAGAAGCTTTAATCGGTTAAGGATGGTTTAATGTTATTAAAAGATAAAGTAGTACTTGTCACAGGTGCAAGTCGTGGAATTGGTGAGGCGATTGCGCTTGCAATGGCACAACAAGGTGCACTGGTTGCTGGAACGGCTACCAGCGCTGCCGGTGCTGAAAAAATTTCTCACACATTACAAGAGCAAGGCTTGAAAGGTAAAGGTTTCGTCTTAAATTTAAATGATGATGCATCAATAAAAAATTTAATGATTGAATTACAAACGTTTGGACTCCCTAATATATTGGTGAATAATGCAGGTATTACCCGTGATAATTTGTTATTACGTATGAAATCTGATGAATGGAATGCCGTATTAGAGACTAACCTTAGCGCTGTTTTTAAAATAACGCAGTTGTGTTTAAAGCCGATGCTAAAAGCACAATCTGGACGTATTATTAATATTTCTTCTATAGTAGGGTGTACAGGAAATCCCGGCCAAGCCAATTATGCGGCAGCAAAAGCGGGATTAATTGGCTTTACTAAAGCATTAGCACAAGAAGTGGCAACGCGAAACATTACTGCGAATGTTGTGGCACCAGGATTTGTAGCAACCGATATGACCAGTCAATTAAATGAAAAGCAACGTACTTTGTTATTGGAAAAAATTCCAGTCAAACGCTTAGGTACCGCACAGGACATCGCCCATGCGTGTGTCTTTTTAGCCTCGGATTGGGCTAATTATGTGACCGGCAACACCTTGCATGTTAACGGCGGAATGTATATGAATTGATCAGATAGCTTTGCAAAGTAAGTTTAGTTTTATAAGCGACTAAACTTAATTGCTTAAATTAATTAAAGTGACTTGCGTTCATTCAGGAATTGAATAAACTAAGCGGCAGGTTTTATTTATACTAAATAGGGGAGATTCTCAGTGAGTACAATTGAAGAACGTGTCAAGAAGGTAGTGATTGATCAACTTGAGATAAGTGAAGGAGAAGCGACTATGGAAGCTTCTTTTGTCGATGACTTGGGTGCCGATTCTTTAGACACCGTAGAATTAGTCATGGCTTTAGAAGAAGAATTTGAGACCGAAATTCCAGATGAAGAAGCTGAAAAAATTCGTACTATTCAGCAAGCAGTCGATTATATCAAGCAACATCAAGTTGAAACTGAAGACTCAGAACACAACGAAGAATAAATTCCATCTATACAGCCAGTTCATTTGAGGGGGCGAGTAAACGTGAAGAAAAAGCGACGTATCGTAGTAACCGGTGTTGGTATGATGACACCGCTAGGCTTGAACACCAAAACAACGTGGGAAGCGATATTGGCTGGCAAAAGTGGCGTGGCCACAATCACCCAATTTGATGTTTCGACTTTTCCCTGTCAAATTTCTGCTAGCGTGCGTGATTTCCAAGCAGAAAATTATGGTATTACGCCAAAAGATGGTCGAAAAATGGATTTATTTATTCAATATGGTCTGGCGGCAGCGATAGAAGCAATGACGGATTCAAAACTAGAAGTGACCGAAAAAAACGCTGACCGGATCGGTGTTGCGGTAGGTTCTGGAATCGGCGGTTTACCTTTTATCGAAGAAAATCACACGCGATTAGAACAAGGTGGTCCACGGAAAATTTCTCCTTTTTTTATTCCGGGTGCCATTACCAATATGTTAGCTGGCCAAATTTCTATACGTTATGGATTACGCGGTCCGAATATTGCTGTCGTAACGGCTTGTACCACGGGTACGCACAATATCGGTTTAGGAGCGCGTACCATTTTATATGGTGATGCTGATGTGATGGTTGTCGGTGGCTCAGAAATGGCAACGACACCTTTAGGTTTAGGTGGATTTTCTGCGTGCCGAGCCTTATCTAATCGAAACAAAGATCCTCAAGCGGCCAGTCGTCCATGGGATAAAGCACGCGATGGTTTTGTATTAGGTGATGGTGCGGGTATTTTAGTTTTAGAAGAATATGAGCGTGCTAAACAACGCAATGCACCGATCTACGCTGAACTTGTGGGTTTTGGTATGAGTGCCGACGCTTTTCATATGACCAGCCCAGCGCCCGAGGGGCAGGGTGCGATGACGGCTATGTTGAATACTTTGCATGATGCGAATATCGATAAAGAAAAAGTAGCTTATATTAATGCGCATGCTACGTCGACCTTGCAAGGTGATTACTTAGAATTAAGAGCCATCCGTCGCGTATTTGGTGACTATGCCAAGAAGATGGCAATCAGTTCGACTAAATCGATGACCGGCCATTTGCTAGGAGCGGCGGGTGCAGTCGAAGCTATTTTTACTATTTTAGCATTGAAAGACCAAAAAGCGCCACCGACCATTAATTTAGATAACCCAGGAAATCCGCCCGAGTTGAATATTCCGGATGATGATTTCATTGATTTAAATTTTGTCCCGAATGTACCACAAGAATTAAAAATGGACTATGCACTCTCTAATTCTTTTGGATTTGGTGGAACGAATGCATCCTTGCTTTTTGCTCGATTGTAACGCCTATGCATAAAAGATTGACACTAGTTGCATTAGTCATTCTGGTTGTCGCTTTTTTATGTAGTTATTTTGTCGTGCATTATTATCGTTTTTTAGAATCACCGGTAAACCCAACACAAACGCTACGCATCGTATTTGCGCCTGGGGCATCCGTACATCACTTAATTGCAGATTTACAAAAGCTAGGTGATATGCCACATCCGCGGTATTTTTTATTTTTAGCCTACATAAAAGGGGCGACAAATAAGTTGAAAACCGGTGAATATCAGTTTGATCCGGGTACGACACCCAGTCAGTTGCTGGATCAAATGTTAGCCGGAAAAGCTATTTTTCACCGTTTTACCATTGTTGAAGGTTGGACATTTCAGCAGTTAATTAGCGCGCTGAATAATTTAGACTCTGTTAAACATCAATTGAAACATGTTTCTTCGGAACAAGTGTTAGCAAATTTGGGTTTACCCGCACAGAATCCGGAAGGTTTATTCTATCCAGCCACCTATTATTTTAGTGCAGGTGCTAAGGATAGTGATTTATTAAAATGGTCGTATCAACTATTAGAAAAGAAATTACAGGCTGCTTGGAAGGATCGTGCCACAGATTTACCGTATAAAACACCGTACCAAGCATTGATTGCGGCATCCTTAGTGGAAAAAGAAACTGCCGTTACTAAAGAACGTCCGATGATTGCTGGCGTGATCGTGCGGCGTTTGCAGGCGGGCATTCCCTTACAAATCGACGCCAGTATTATTTATGGTTTAGCTGCGCATTATACGGGTAAGTTAACTATTGAAGATCTCCGTAAAGATACACCGTACAATACTTATACACGTAAAGGTTTGCCACCGACTCCGATAGGCAGCCCAAGCCTTGCTTCTATCACTGCCGCTTTGCATCCGGATCATAGTCAAAATTTATATTTTGTGGCAAAAGGCGATGGTTCACATCAATTTTCGCAGCATTTAGCCGAACATAATTTAGCTGTACAGCTTTATCAGCTCGATCAACGTTATCCCTACGTGAAGAAAAAAAGATCATGTCAAAGTTTATGGTATGTCAGTAAAACGATGCGCGCATTTTTTTGTAAATTGAATGATTTGAACACTTAAAGTTATAAAATTTTTAAATCTACAACGGCTGATTAAAAAATAATAATAATAATTTTTTATAACGTATTGCTATTTTTTTTATGAATTTAAAGGGATATTTATGATCCATAATGTCGTTGCATTTTTTCTTTTATTCTTTGCACCTATTGTTTTTGCAGATGAATTAGCGCCTAAGGAAGCTTCTAAATGGACTCAACAAAAAAATCAGTCGATTTTAACTAAACTTCCTTTTAATAATAAACAAGATTTTGTTGATGCAAAAAAAAATTTTATTGGTAATGTTCCAGATTTACAGATTAAAAATAACGAAGGTCGAATTATTTGGTCAATAAAGGATTATGCATTTATTCTTGCCTCACCTCAGGCACCCTTAACCGTGAATCCTAGTCTTTGGCGCCAATCAACGTTGAACATGAATCATGGTCTTTACCAAATAAAAGATAATATATACCAAGTTAGAGGTTATGATCTTTCTAACATGGATATCATAGAAACTGCGACAGGTCTGATCATCATCGATCCTTTATTGACTAAACAAACAGCCAAAGCTGCACTTGAATTATATTACCAATATCGCCCAAAGAAACCGGTTGTTGCCGTTATTTATACACACAGTCATGCCGATCACTATGGTGGTGTACGAGGCGTAACCACATCTGAGGCCGTAGCGAGTGGGAAAGTGAAAATATTGGCACCACAAGGTTTCTTAGAGGCAGCCGTGAGTGAAAATGTTTATGCTGGAAACGCGATGAGTCGACGCGCAATTTATATGTATGGTGCTTTGCTACCTAAAAATGAGAAAGGACAGATTGATGGTGCTTTAGGAAAAACAGTATCGCTTGGCGAAGTAACCTTAATCCCACCTACTGATATTATTACCAAGACAGGCGAAAAAAGAATTATCGATGGCGTCGAAATGGTCTTTCAAATGGCTCCGAATACCGAAGCACCCGCCGAGATGCTCATTTATTTTCCAAAACAACGCGCATTGTGTATGGCAGAAGATGCAACGCATACTTTACATAATCTATATACTTTGCGAGGGGCGCAAGTAAGGGATGCTGCCACTTGGTGGAAGTTATTAAACATGACCATTGAAATGTTTGCAGCTAAATCGGATGTTGTATTTGCTCAACACCATTGGCCAATATGGGGCACAGAAAATATTATAAATTTTTTAAGTAAACAAAGAGATCTATATAAATATATACATGATCAGACACTGCACATGCTGAATCAAGGGTATACGCTAACAGAGGTTGGTAATCGGCTTCAATTACCCGCCTCTTTATCTAACGAATGGTTTAATCGAGGCTACTATGGTTCAGTGAGTCATAATGCCAAAGCGGTGTATCAGCGCTATCTTGGTTGGTATGATTCGAATCCGGCTCATCTTGATCCTTTATCGCCAACAGAAGCAGGTAAAATTTATGTTGAATTTATGGGTGGCGAAGATGCGGTTATGCGAAAAGCACGTGAATATTACAAAAAAGGTCAATATCGCTGGGTTGCTGAAGTCATGAGTCATGTGATTTTTGCTGATCCGAGCAATAAAGCGGCACGTTATTTAGAAGCCGATGCATTTGAGCAACTAGCTTACCAAACTGAAAATGCAACCTGGCGTAATGAATATTTGATGGGAGCTTATGAACTCCGCCATGGTGTGCCTAAAGTAACAGGTACTGAAACCGCTAGTTCCGATACATTACGTGCTATGCCGATAGAAATGTATTTAGATTATTTAGGTATTCGACTCAATAGTCAAAAAGCAGATGGCAAGAAGATTCTACTTAATCTGAATTTAACAGACAAAAATCAACAGTATGGATTACAACTAGAAAATTCAGTATTGATCTATACACCCAAAAAACAATTTAAAAACGCTGATGCAACATTAACGCTTACTAGAAACATGTTTGATCAGCTTACATTAAAGCAAAAAAAACTAATGCAAGCTATTTCAGAAGGGGATATTAAATTTGAGGGTAGTAAGAAAAAACTTGAAGAATTTGTAGAGTTATTCGATTACTTTCCTCCAATGTTTAATATTATTACATCAAATTAAATGTTTTAGTAACAGAGTTATATGTTAAACGGTTTAATAACGAATAAGTTTCTCTTTTTGGGCGAAATTTTTTATAGTTTCTTTCAGTAAAATTTGCTGATCATTGCAAAAATAAGGCATTACATATTTTGCCCAAATGATGATAGAAAAATAATTTAAAGATTCGTATAAAAATATCCTTTTTATTAAATTGTTGATATCACATGCTGATAAATTGATAGGATAGGCATGCTTATACGTTTTTAAAAAAATCTCTTTTTGCTCACAGTTAAATCCAGTTACACAGAATAATCTAGAAATATCATACGCTGGGTCTTCCATACTAGAAAGTTCCCAATCCATTAATTGCAGCTGTCCGTTGCTTTCGATGATATTAAAATGATGCAGTTCGCCATGCGCAGGAAATTTTGTAGGATTAGACTTTGCTAGAAAATTTTTAATTCCGAATAATTTTTTTAATACCCGATGATCTTTTTTAGTTAAGATAGGTTGGATGGTTTGAAAACATTGCGATGCTTCGTCGATAAAAGAAATGCTCGTTTCCGAATTTTTTTTGAAATTAA
>JABASH010001898.1:0-23028 GCA_019776445.1 Tomocerus maximus | reverse complement strand
AAACTAATTGAATTCCAGAATTCTTTTTGACGAGATGATTTAAGCAATCGCTTTTCTCTGTGCCTACGACTAACGAAGTTCTTATTTCATACACTAAAAATATAGGACAGCTTATTAATGCATTGCTTCCCTCAATCAAAATATATTCTACTCCCTCTCAAGATTCCTACCTTCAACGTGCTATCAAACCGTCCTTACAATAGCTCTGTTTACACAAGACGGAATTTAGAATCCTTTAGGGAATCCCATTTAATGTCAATATTGTCTCCAACTATCACAGTTTATAAATTTTTCAAAGGAATAGCTTTAAAGAAGTCTAGGGATTAAAAGTTCACAACTGAATCTCTACCTTCTTCGTGGATTTCTTTTCTCGTGCTAATTGATACTTTCATATAAAACTGGGAGGATGCCCCAATTATTTTTATAGACACTCTTGCCACCAAATCGAATTTTCTAGATTTTTCCACAACGCTTTGGTAGTATATATAGATACTGTTTTAAAGAGTACACTTTTTATGGGTTTCAAGACTACCAATTGTGGGAAATAGGAAATAGAATTGGTAGGAACATTGCCAAGAATTTACATAAATAGTATCACGAATAATGTAAAATGTAATACAAATGGTAAGTACCGATAGATAAATGTTGCAATTGAAATTAAAAAATTAGTGGACATAGTAGATGATTTTCTTTCTCATTTTTGGTAATTGATGCTTTTAAAAAAATTACATAAATTAACAATATTAAATGATGAAGTGGTGATAGTGGTTATAAAGTAAATCCCCTACTGCTGCTACAGTGTAGATAAATAACTCTTTACAATTGATCAAAGGACTTAAAATGTAGAAAGTATTCATAAATCATTACTGTTAAAGGAAGAGAAGAAAACACAGGAAGTATATTGATTTTAGAATTTAGTTGGTAGATGTAGTAAATAAAGATTGTTAACAACGTAGTTCAATCATTCAATCCATAATAAATGGACTTAAATGCTGTAATTGTGAGCATCATTGCATTATTATTCTGTTTATAAATTATCCGAAAGTATCTCTGTAGCTAGTTACTGTAGAGAAAAGTCGGAATGATTAGTGCTTTGTTGTTAATAAGTTATAAAAGCAGTCTACTTAGTGTTGTAGGATATATTATATGGATTTGTATAAAGTATTATATAATGTAGATTGGTATCATTTGTGGAGATGGCTAAAAGGAAACTTGAACTAAAGGGTATAATAGGAGTTAAAAGAGAGAATTATGTTAAAACCAGTGGAAACCGCATTTTAGTTAGTACATTAAATAGCAGGGAGAGGAGTGATATATGGAAGTGATAGAGGAGACTGTGACATACATATTCATTTCAACGGTTCCATGTGCTCACTACTTTTCTGCGGTGTTGTGTGAATAAGTTAGTAAACCAAGACAAGGGAAGAGAAAGCCAAGTGAAGTCAAGTGAGCAGAATAGAGATGCAAAGACTCAAAGAAACTTTAGAAAACTTAACTGTAAGTAGGCATCTTACCTACAGTTATACTATAAATACACTTTTATAGTCACAGTACTTTGGTTAAACTTCTGTTAACTAAATTCAGCACACAGTACATTTCATGGCTTAATTTACTGGACCAATACAATGCACTATTGTATAGAGTACAATATTATATAATATTCACAGGATATAAGAAAGACTTAACTAAGTTAGCCAGAGAGCTAATCTTATATAAATAAGAATATAGTTGCGATCTGACTATTTACAGTGTACTAGTGTAAATGTCCCTATTCCTTTCATCCTTTTTCTCTGCAGAAGGTCTCTAATGCAAATAAATACTTGAATACATAAATAGGTATATGTTTGCTTATTTAATACTCTTCTTTGCTCAGTGTGCTGAATAACAGCAAACCAAAAGAGATCAGAAGAGAATTCCGAAACGTCCAAAGGACTACTCAGCACTAAAGTGTAGGTAGAGAAGAAAGAAGAGAGATGCTCATATATTATTTGCAACTTGGTCATTATTAGCGAAGAGTGCAATGCAGTGGAACAGAATAGTGAAATGACTCCATCTTTTCATTTACAAAAGATAAAAGAAGAATGATAGTGATAACTAATAGCTACAAGCTATATTATTCTCCTAACTGAATAAATGTACAACTTTTAGTGAAAACAAGTCGAGTGCAGACACAGCCCAACTGAGAGAGTCAAGGGAAAACTAGTAAATTGAAACTTTTAAGCCGAGTTTTCTAACTTACAAGACCTCGTATCCTGTGTGTCTCTTTTCTCCCAAGTTTCTCTGCCTCCTCTACTCAGCCAAATCTATGAGATTACATGACACAACAGCTAAACCATTTCCTCCCATTGTGCATCAAGATGCAGCTTCGCAATTTACATTATGTGCAGTATAAATTACTTACCACGAACCCTCCACTGATGCTCATGTGAAAGCTTTCGGTGCAAATGTATTAGCATCTCTCTAATTGCATTAATATTAATGCAGTCTACAAACCTTATTATATTATGCACAAACCTCCTTTTAATATGATAGACTCAACTGCAGAAAGTTCTTGCATATTTAGTATAAGTACCTACTGCAGTGGTTTCAAACGTTCAAGTGCTAAGGCATACCTAACTGGTAATCTTCAAGCCCGGAGCTTTCATCCAGTCTCATTATTACTTCGCTTAAAAGAAACAACATTCAATGATTCAATCTACTGTAGTTTATACTGCGCAGAATTATTTTTATATTCTCTACACAGAGTGTACCTAAATACCTAATCATACCTAAGCCATCTGTACTTACAAGGAACCTAATATATGACAGTTGATAGTACAATAGTCTTTAAAAAAAACAGGAATAAACTCCAAAGTAGCCCTAAATGTACAAAATCGAGTTACTGAAGAGATGGTCAGCAGACATAAATAAAAAGTAAATTCGACTTGTGAATTGCAGAGAAGTGAAGTCAGGAAAAAAGGAAATGATGGATTGAAAAAGTTTCTTATTGCACTTTCACTGGAATTTGTTTTCTTTTAATGTTTGCTTTAGTTCCACAATCCTCTGTGACGTGTACGGTTTTAATAGAAGACATAGTGTTACTGGAAGTGTGGGTATAAATTAGTAGTGAAGTAAGTACTAAGGTAGTTCCAGTTGGTAGTTGTAGTTTTGTGGACTAAACTTGGTCATTTTGAGAAAGTAAAATAAAAGAATATAAGAAAAGGTCAGATATGAGAATAGGAAGCTATACAGTAAGTAAAACAATCTCTAGACCAACATAGTTAATAGATATAGAGTGTACACATTTGTATTGTTTTCTGTACGGGAATTTCTATCATTCAAAGAGGAAGAATAAGTTTTCATTTTATTTTGTTAGTTTAGTAGTTCTTCTGTTTTGTGAGTTTGGATCGTGCTGTCCTGTTCTTGACTTTCTGCATTGTTGTGTGTAAGATTCGTTTGTTTAGTGTGACTTAAGTTTTTCTTCGGACAGCAGTAGTGATCTTACATAAAGATCCACAAGAAAAGGCAAAGTGTAGCCCGTTGCTCTGCGTTAGTTTGTCTTGGTCCAACTTTCCAGTTCCCTTTCAAAATAAAATTCAACTCAATTGGCCTAAGTGGTTTCCTTTCCTTACTTTGCCTTCGGCTTCTACTTACTTTGAAGGATTTTTTTCCCTTTTCCGTCTTGGTTGCTCCATTTTCTCCAGTTCGTTCACTCAGTGCTTCTCTGCATATATTGAATACAATTTAATGTACACATGAATTGAGTTGATTTTATTGTTGGAAGACGAGCAAAAGCTATAAGCTCTTTTATACGCAACAATACATTATGTATTTATGCCTCCAGTGCTACCCTAAGAAAACAAAGCTTTATAGCGATTAGGCATTTACATAAAATACAACTCGGACGCTCGTTTATTCCAGTCCAGCTACATTCTCTCTACCCTCCTAGTATAATATACATTAGATATCCAACAATCTGCCTAAATAGTTAACAATTGCCTTAGAGAAAACTTTACCTCGTTTACTATTCCAGTCCCATACAATGAAACACATCTGCTCTGATTTTCCAATTCACAGTACACAATAGAATAAATTTCAGAAGCACTAAAAGGCACAATTTGCAAAGAGCCATTTCCACGCTACATTGCGTAGTGTAACGCACTATGGTCATCGTCTACCTTACCTTCACCAAAATTGACCTTTTCTTTATCGCACAAGAACAATTCACCTTTACGAAACTTCCTCCACCTATCTCCATTATTAATTTCACAATTCACAAATAGATTCTAAATCCGTGTCCTTAATATGCCTATATGCCTTAACAGACAATTCTGTTGAAAATAAAGCAAGATTTGCAATCAAATCAAACTCTGCAAGAATTGATTACTATTGAATTGACGCTGATTTTCAATTTTCTCTGCTCCATGCTGCAACGGCGGCAACTGCTAACTATTTAAATCAAAAAATCAATTTTCTTTGCTAATATTTTCTATTGCGATTTCAAAATATGGAAAAATAAAGTTGACTCCAATTGCAATATTTTTTATCGCAATGAAATTACCGTATTCTAATGGAAGGTAGGTCTGAAGTGTTTTCAAAATTTTAAAAATACTCTGGGTGAATCTTTCGGTAAGATTGTATTTCGGAAATGCATGAGTAATTTAGGTAATAATGGTATCAGAAATGTAAGAAAAGAATAAAGATCGAAGTTTCCCGTGGATGGGTCGGTGATAGATGGGAGTGGGAGATGGGAGTCAGAGAAAGAATTTAGTTGAGAAGTTGAGTAAAGCAATTTCCCGAGTGTTTGCATATCTGTTTTGCGAATTTAGTGTATTTTATTTCCGCTTCATTAGAGTTTCGTTTAAGCTTGTGTCATGTTTTGGCTTGACTGGCCTCGCCTCTCTTTACTTAGTCTATTTAAAGTAAAGTAAGTTGAACTCGTTGAAATCCACTCGGTTGTGCTCCAGATAAGTATTCTGTCTGTATTTAGATGGAATGCTACGTTTACTCTAGAATGTTGACTATAGAGTATTTTACTGCTTGCATACGTTAGTATGGTTCTTAGTACAAATAAAAATAATGTAAACACCCTCACAAGTTTTTTCACTTGACTGTTGACTTGACTTGGTTTGTCTTGAGTTGCCTCTCGGTTGAGTTTATGTAGTTTCTCCATAGTTGTCAAATAAGTAGAAAATAGAATGCAGAAGAGAGTGTAGAAAACAAAAGTCACAAAAACAAATGTGACAAACAAATTGTGAAAAAGTGTTTCCCTCCCTAAAAGGACAACAAACAATGGGAACAAAGGAAACAACAAAAGGAGGAGGCTTGTTGGAGAAAGTTAACTATACTACTTTGTCTTCTGAAAATAGTTAACATTAGCGTGTATGTGTAAGAATAAAATAGAAGGGAGTAGGTACAAGTAGAAACTTATCTATAGACAAACATAAAGACATTTTAGTGCTTGTTTCAATTCATACGAAATGGTTGCATGCAGAGAGCTTATTGTTACTTGGTTTCGTTATGTTTTGCATGTTCCCTTATGTTAGTCTGCAATGTATCTTTAAGATTTACCAAAATACTGTGCAAATTGTACACTTCAAAAGCAAGATTCTACATTTAGTACAAAATCCTACTCGCATAGTGTACACAAACAAAAGGCAAACATAAGGAGACACTTTCTCCAGGAAAGTAAGGGAAAGATGTGGTGGAAAAAGATGGGAACGCCCACTCGAGATATATGTTCTTAGCCCAATGTCATGCAAGGAATCTATAGTTGCTAAAACATGCAATATTATAGTACATAAGTATTTTATGTGCTACACACGTATATATTATATCTACTTACGCTCTGATTGTGCACCGAACTGATGTATTTTGTAGCTCAAAAATTCCCTGGGTAGTCTTAGCCCATCCTATTCTCAACTCTTCAATAGGGTAATATAACATCAAGTGGAAAGCCATAAATATTTGTCACAACTATCCCGTTCTGATTTACTGTTTCACAGACCTCGCGTTTTTCACCACTCTTTCATCTATCATTGAAGACCTTGTTCTTATGTATTATTCAAAATTCTACCCGTTTCTCTACACCACAGCCTAACACACTATTAGTCGGTAGCACCAATGTCAAATCTCTTGTACTTACTACTACTACTCACTCCCAGGACACACCAACCATGCTCAAAATTTAAAAAATAGTTTGTTTAAATCTACAATCTCTATGATTAAGTACCCGGGCTGTCGGACAGCTATTATTATTTCACGGAAATAACAAACGACTCCACTCTAGAGTGCACTGGCTATTATGACAGTAATTAAACTTTCATATGCTACTATTATTAGCTTTTTATTGAACACCAACAGTTGCATCCGAGTGAAATACAACTATGTATCATATGGCTACCAAAATGAAGTGTTCTAAAAATTGAACACTTTTCGCATATGTCATTTTATAACGTTGACACATTCAGTAGATAGGGAGTTTTAAAATTACTATAAGTGTTACACAGATTTTGAGATACTATTTCAAGATGCATGAATGCTACAATAAATTCGTCTGATTTCATTAGTGGTTGTGCAAAATGAGATTAACTTCAGAGTGAAAATTAATTTGCGAAAAAGACATTTTCTGCAACTTTATTACTATTGCCAATTGGAATTTGCAGATACTGATACAGTAGACACTCTAGACTCTAGACACCATGAAGATATTAGTTTCCATACATTATTGTGTATTTGGGGATTACTAAGTTTGAAAGAAGACAGATCTTCCTAGTAAACCACTTACTTAATATATTAGAGAGTGCAGGGAAGATATTATAATTCAGCAATAAAGAATGTTGTCGTCTGTTCTGATGATTATTTCGTTGATCATGTTCTTTGTTTTGTGGCTGTGAGGGGTAGTATTGGAAGAAGAGGAAATGAAGGACGCGACGGTGCACGTCGACTCGACTGTACTTGTGAGTTTGTTGAGGTTCAGTAGAAAGAAGAGTGCGGAAGAACCGTTTTGTTTGGCTTGGAGTCTCGTGAACCAGTCCAAGTGGAGCAAAGAAGAATTATGTGAATTTAAGTCACTTTACGGTGATTTACTTTGGATGAGATAAGGATTGCAGCCAACGTTAACGTAGAGTGAACCAAACCAAAGTCACTATGTATGGAATGGATGCATCGGCCTTCTACGGACTTAGGACTCTCCCTACTTACACGTATTTGCTATCCTCATCCACTGAGTCGAGAGGGACTAATACGGAAGAAGAAGAATAAGAAAGAGTTGAGTGAGACATTTGAAGAGCCATGAATGCCAATTTCCAATGTCAACTTAATTTATCGGCTAAACCGTATAGACAGATAGTTCAGTTCAATTTGGAGCACTAACCTATGAATAAAATAATTACACATGCACACAGCCTGCTAACTACTACACTTCCTATCTAGTTGAATACAATATATTACATGACACAAGCAAAGAATAAATCCTACATAATATGGAAAAATTCCTTCGGGTATACCAACTTTTCCGGTCTTGTGACCAGAATAATTGCCTTTTTCTAATGAATCAGTTCAATTTTATAACTTTTGTAAATATTCCTACATCTTTGGATTCTTGAGCATAAAATTAATTTGTAATTTGTACGCGTAACATTTCGTTATTGATTACTATTCATTCAGAATAGTAAAATGATGGAATATGTGAGGGAATTGAAATTCATTTGAGTTCGGGATGTGCTTTGGATTGAAAATCAAATCCTAAGGTCTACAGAATCTTTAGATTTTTAGGAAAAAATAACTCGTCTGTCATAAATTCACTTTTCATACATGATTTGTAAGAGCATTCACTTTTCTTTCGGGAATAGTCATGCATTTTAAATCGAAAGACAAAAAATCTACCTACTTATACTTAAGTGGAATACTAAATAAATATGTTTTGTATCCAGTGATCCTTAAAACCTAAGAATTGGCTCAGTGACAAACATGAAATAATTTATTACTGCATTAACAACTGTATCTAATTCATCAGGTTCTGGATGACAAATAAGCATGTACAATCAAGAATCGAGTAGATACTTTTTATTTTCACTTTCTCCTTTACATAAAAAAGGTGATTAAAATTTTTATTTCGTATTACAGCAGCAGTCACAAATATACGTAATACACAATATGATTATTTATACTGTTGAGGCATTTATGTTCTATAAAGTTTTGCCATTTATGGTAATGATACACTTATTTAAGTACACTTAAAGTAGGTAGGTATAATTAATTGGTAAATTAAGTAGATAAGCATTTTACACATGAATCAGAGCCAAGACATTCTTTCATTTGTTATGTAAAGTTAAAGATCAGAGGAAATAGTAAAACAAGGGAGAGTGATTGTTGAACATTTTCACGGATTCGTTCACCCATTCGCTAATTCATTCAGTCATTCAATCCATATTTCCACAGCACAATACAATAGAATACAATGGCATACATTTCACAGAACATTAAGTGTGCCTTGATTTGAGAATCTACTACTACAGTATAGAGAGTGGAGTGCAGTTAGTGTTCCTTGTTACGATTAACGTCAAGAGTTAAGTTAATACTCACCCATAGCCAGACAGATATTTGCAACATTCTCAAAGCCAAATTCAAATCTTAGTGTTTATAGTCTACGCATAACAGTAATGGTGACTTGAGTTGAGTCTGACACGATTATGCTATTTTATGTTATAGATATAGCAAATAATAGGTAATGGTACTATGAACAGTATGTAAGCAAGGAATCTGAAGCAAACCATAAAAGACAAGGCAAGTAACAGATACATTCCATGGTCCAAGGCGCAAACAAAATCAACAGACAGACTTATACATACAAACAGTCAACTTGCACACAAACAAAGGAAAACGACATAACAAATAGACACAATAGATTACGTTTCATTGCGCTCCACATTATCTCAATGTTAACCTACAAAATCTTAGTCAACCACTTCTCAAAGCACTAAGGACGAATTTTAAGGGTACCTACATTACAACAAGTGCTATACCGTTTTCAAACAGCCACTATTACGATCAGGATTTCATTTACTACTCAACTACGCAAAATAATCCTTGGATTACATTCCGGATAAAGTGCAACTGAACTTGAGCCGAAATTATTTGGCCAGCACAGCAGGGGATCATATCTCACAAAATTAGAGTCATTATGCGTAAAATTTATGTGGTTCAACAATCTCCGTGCCCTTTCTCTTTAACTATAAGAAAATCATTTTCATTGCACCAGGTAATGTACTTCCAGATGTAAAAGATTGTTTCACTTCCGTTAATACTACCAAATGATAATGTTTTTTGAAAGTGTGAATTATTACATTTTCTGTGTAGGCGAAGAAAATCTTAAGGAATTGCACTGTCTGTGTAAAATGCGTGACTTGTGGTCATTAGGTCCGTTTATCACCCTTGGTTCGTTGTTTTATGGTGTGTAGCTGTAGTTTGTCGTTTTCCCATTGGATACATACATAATACTTAAAACAGTAATTGCGTTACAACATGCATAATATTATACAGGAAAATTGTGCACGTTACATTTAAATTGCCAGAAACAGACAAACAAATTAAATCAACATCTATCAATTAACATTCATAGTAATTTGTAATAAAAATTGTAAACAATAGCTTCGAATCGACTGGAATTCTTAAGACGTCTTCGCTCCTTGCTCAGAGTCTTTGCTGGCAGGTTGTCCCTCAAATGGGGCTCCTTGTCTTTGTGCAAAAGTTTGCGGAACAAATTGCTGAGGGATCTGTTGCCCACTCAATGGAACTCCCCCAGGGAATCCTTGGCCACTGAAACCTCCAGGTTGGCCTCCGGGGAAGAAAGCTTGCTGCTGACCTTGTCCACCTACTGGAAATCGGTTTTGAGTTCCTGGTTGGACTGGAATAGCACTTGGTGCTCCTCCGGGACCTGCTTGGTAAGGATTGAAGTCAAAGGGGAACCCTGCAGATTGAATTGGGCTTCCTGATGGAGACTGATTGCTAAATTGGGGTCTTGAGCCTTGCCCCTGTGCTCCTTGTTGCAAAAACTGAGGTGGGATATTTTGTTGTCCTTGTCCACCTTGCAAAAACTGAGGGGGGATACCACCTTGTTGTCCCTGTTGGGGAGAGAATTGAATTTGCTGCTGTTGGGGTGCTGGGCCTGCTGGACCGAATCCACCGAATTGCTGAGGATAACCCTGAGGAATGCCACCTTGTTGGAATTGGGGGGAAAATTGCTGTCCGAATTGAGATGGACCGCCTCCTTGTTGACGTGGGAAACCTCCGCCTCCACCTGGCTGTCCAAGGAATTGTGGATTTTGACTCAAAAACTGTTCGGGGATTTGTCCTGGTCCTCCTCCTTGTTGTTGCTGTTGTTGTTGTTGTTGGGCAAATTGTGATAATTGAGGGAACGCAGTTGGTCTACCTTGGAATTGGGGTTGATTGTAGATTTGTTGGATCTGTTCTGGGCTCAATTGGGTTTGTGGGTTGTAGGGAGAGATATCACCTTGACCTGGTCTGATTGAAACTCTTCCACCTTGTAAAAATCCTTGAGAAGGTCCCAATGCCTGTGGTTGGTAATCCCCTGAAGTTGTTCCTACTCCTTCCCCTTCTGGAGTTTTGACTACTCCTTGCTTCTCTGCTGCTTGGGCTGATTTTCCTCCTAATCCGCCTGGTGGTTGGTCGACAAAACCGTCCTGTATTTACAAAATGTACTTAGTTATCGTTTTAAAAACATGAAAATCATACTACCCGTAGTTTCAACAGGTAAATCGTACAATTTTTTCAAAACTGATTTAATGACAGGAAAATTTATTTTAAAACTAGGAAAATCGCAATTTGTTTTACAAGGAAAATTCTACCGCCTCTAATCTAGGAACTAAATTCACAAAATTATTTATAATGTCATAAATGAGCAGATCGATGAATGTTGTAAAATTGCAATTAATTATCATTAAATTGATCATTCAAAATACCTGGTCAGCATCCTCACTGAAACCGTCCAAGTCAAAATTGGGTTGATATTGCTCACGTCCTCGTGGAGCTGGTCCTGCAGCAAATTGGCGTCCATTGGGAGATGCACCGCCGAATCCAGCAAAAGGTGAAGGCCCTTGTCCAGCTGCAAAATTTAATCTTTGAGATGGTTCTTCAAATCGGGCTCCTCCATTGAAAGGTGACAGTTCTTCAGGAGCTCCCCGAATGGATTGTGGAGATTGAGAGCGTCCAAAACCTTGGGGTTGGATTTCAAATTGACCTTGTCCTTGGTTGTGTGGTTGTTGGGGAGAACGGAGAACAGGGGAATTGAATTGTTGGGGACCTGCATTGAATCCTTGTGGAAACTGTTGTGAATTTCCTCCGAAAGGAGATGGTCCACCAGGAAACTGTTGAGCTCCCTGCGGGATATTTTGGAAGTCATTATAATCATTAGTGGGAATGTAGCGGGGTCTCTCTCCACCGAATTGTCTGCTGTCTTGAGGAGAAAAGAATTGAGGAGGTCCCGGTGGTGGTCCTGTAGGTCCTTGGCCTCGTGGAAGTTCTCCTTGACGAGATTCAATTTGCCTTCTTTGCTGATACGCTTGTTGAGCACCATTTCCAAAATTGCGGAACTCTTCATCATCGGAGACAGTTGGAGCAGGTCCGGCTGCTGGAGCACCAGAATTGTACTGCTTAGGACCGTCGTCCACGTCTATTTCATCGTTGTGACTATTGCTAGGTGCTGGACGAGCGATTTTATTAGCACTAGGAGTTTGGGCAGATGTGGACTGATCTGATGATGCAGACTGAGTAGGGGTAACTCGGTAGTTCTCTGGATATTCATCCTGTTGGTCAGAAGCTGCAGCCTTTTCTCCAGCAGTGTACTCGGTTACTTTCAATTCACCTGGAACCAAAAATAAATTCTGTATTTGGAACAAAGCAACTTTTTTTACTGTAAACCAAGGATAGATATATAATAGTAAACCATAAGAGTTTTTTGTCACTGATAGATAATACTTTGGAACAACAGTTAATTCTGATTTTGTGATACGCCAGTACGCACTATGCAGAAACTTCTGCATGAAGATTTATTCCTGCTACTGTCAAACTATCCGCATTCGTATACTTTGAAATAGGTACTTTTATTTACACTTACCAGTACCAGGATCGAGAAAACCGTATTTTCCTTTCACGACTCCATCCTTGTTGCGTGTCTCCACTCTGAAAAAAATAAAAGGTATTTAACACCCTCTTATTTGCAATGTACTATAAAAATCGGATTCATATCCACGTAGATACTTTCTAGAAAGATTTCTACCAGTTCCACCGTTGATAACGACAGAATTACCAAACTATAAATTACTATCAGAATTGAGAGCAAATGGAAACAAACCTAATAGTTCTGTGTATAAAAATATTATTGGTATTAATGCAAATGTGATTTGGGGGAACCAAACCAAACTAAATCTGGAAAAGCAGGTGTGAATGTTAATTTATTTTAATGATTCCTAGAGAAGATGAAAATGCATGGAGGGGAAAAGAAAAATCTTGCAGCAAAATAAGCACATCATCAGACTGAATAAATGAGTCTTTTCAAGTAAAACTTAAACCATATAAGAGAAATATTTTGGCAAAGTCAAAGGAAAAGATAGATCATAAGATTCGTAGTAACGATGATAACATTGGTGTCAGATGAAGTCTCATATGAGAAGATTAAGCTTAAGTTATTGGATCATTTGACCTGGAACTGAATAAAAATCAAGTTATACGGCGATCCTTGGTCTATGTTCGTACTCGCGAGGAATTCACATAGGAATTTATCTGTATCATCTACTATATGCACATATTATTTACTATATGGGACAAGATAGGAAAAAATGGGTTGTAAAAGATTTTTTACGAAAGAAACGGAATAGCAGTTAGTTCAAATTTGCACATAGAGTGCTCTTGCAGAACTTCTATGCAGAGATGCAACATGGAATGCGAAATCGGATATGAGATACAAATTGTTAATTTATGCTTCTTACGCAATGAAATTTGTAGGTTCCTAAGAGCAGGATAAGTGAAACCATGAAAGTAGTATTAAGATATCATTGTGAACATGCATTTCATACTCTCAGCTATTATCTACGGAGGAATGCCGTAGAAATAAATATTTAGCGGAAAATTAGTCGAATGGGTACACTTAAAGGATTTGTTTTCTTACCTAAAGGAACCATCGTCACTTTCGTATCCGAATGTGTAACTTCTGATGTTGTTACATGTATCGATAACAATGAAAAGAAAAGTGCAATCGATTAGTTAAGTGCATGACTACAGCATTCAGATTCAATTCTGTATTTAGCTATTACATTTGCGTGTGTCTTAAACTTTTACATACCCGTCATCGTTCACTTTATTGATCTGCTTCATGATCTTCGCCTTTGTGGGATCCAGTGATGAGGATTTATCTAGGGAATTCGATTTTTGCGGGTCGGCCCATATTGAAGCTATGTGTGATAGCCCAATCACCTGTTGGAAAACAATTCAAAACAATTTTTCAATCCAAAATCTACAAACATTTTGTCATTTGGAAAATATTTCAGTTTGAAATTACAGAGACAATGCAATTCGGTGTTCAAAATGCATTTATTACTTGATGACAAGGATTGACTGTTTTACTACATGAGTGTTGCCAACTTTTATTGTTATACTGATGTAAGTGTAAAGTTGGTGATTGCATACTGCGATAGATTTAATTAATTTCTTATGGATAATTCTTCGCATATTAATTAGAGCATCGTAAATTGAGTTTATAAATCGTGAGTACATGAAAGAATGTGTGAAACTTCACATAAAGGGATATAAATGCTAAACTTCACATAAGGGATATAAATGCTAAGATAGTTAATATTATTCCAAGTTATATGGCAAGAAGCAGTAATAGAAGGGCGTATGAGAACTCATTCTTGCAGTGTAAGGCTAATAATACCTAATAATAATATTGACTTGTTTGTACATGTTAGCTTTTGGTTCCCTTTGCTCCACAAATCCGATTTGTTTAGTTCGTAGTTGTAAAACGTACATTACACTACATTCTATTGTTAATGATAGGGTTGAGAAGGAATCGATGATATATCACATTCTATTACATCGTAAAGCTATGTGTAATTAGTAGTTTGACGTGTGATACTTATAATAAACATTGTTTTCCAACAACTCCAACTAGAATCCAATTAGTTCGTATTATAACAACCAACTATTTCTAATTTGGTGTCGATTCAAGATTCTACAGACTCCACATGGCGTTATCTAACTCAACTATTGAATTACTGAATCATAATATTAATACAACTCTGTATATACTAAGAAATTAGTGGCTATGTATAGATATAGACACGAGATGTATAGAGACAAGAGAACGGTTCGCATTTCGATATTCCCGTCATAGTTTCCTCCGAAGTTTCAACCCAAAGCATTAGCAACAGCGGAAAACTGCTTGGCTAATGTTAATATGTATTTTAGGAATGGTTCATCTCTTTAGTGTATTTAGCCCTCGGCACATATTCTTTTAATTTTACAGAGCCAATCGTTAACATAGTTAACTGAGAATGTTAATAATCAGGTAACTTATCTACATTTAAATTTGAAACCTAAAAATAAATACACAAACAAATACTAATTAATAGTCCTATCAACACCAGTAAATTATTATTTGCGGGCGCATTTATAATTATTATTTACGTAACCACATACAGGTCTAGGTGTGATGCAGCTGTATTATTAAATACTTGCTTCATTTAAGTTAATTGTATACGTATCATTGTGCAGGTTTATAGATGGTAGGTATTTAGTGTATATTAGGGATGTAAATAAACTACTGAATGAACAATGGTCTTAGACACGATGATTTATTCTGTGTAGTGTTTAGGCAGGTGGGATTACTAGAGTTTGTTTTATGTAAACATGCCTAGAGAAATGAATCTGGGATTTAGAATAGAGTGGCAAAGGAAATGTTTGGAATCAGAGCAGAAGACATTGAAAACGTACTAATTACACGTAATAAGAAGAACACGACCTAAACTGAAGGTTCAATAATAGAATGCCTACTCAGTGCAAAGTCAAGTAAACTCCACGAGTTAATACAATAAGAGTCTTAAGCGACATTCCATTTCACTTTTGCTCAGTAAATACATTTCTTGTCCAATGACAATTGTAAGAGGAGGAAAAATATAATTACATAGTGGCTGCTATTACTTGTATTCCTATACTATTAATTACATAGCGACTAGTTGTAAGTTAACTTTTATGAAGCAACTCTCTTGTTAGATACCTGTCGACAATACCTCTCTACGTTAATTACTCAGAATGTACTACTGTAACAGTAAATCAAAGGAATATCCATTTCATTGTGCTGTACTTAATGAACAGTATAATTTGTAAGTACAGGCACTCTAATAAGGTTACGAAGAAGACATTCTCACTGTACAAGTCGTGGTCATGAATAAATCCTTATATAGGCAGTATAAATAGAATTAAATACTCTATAGGGGCATTATTATGATAAAAAGTAATTGGATCTAGTTTAGAATCCCCACAGCACAAATCACAACAAATGCATTCTATTCCTCAAGGTCGGTATTGTCTTATCGTGCGTTCAGATCGTTAATACTTTCCTTTGAAAAATAAATAATTACTATAACACTGACAACTAACATCGCCAGTTCATTAAATCCAGCTTAAAAGAGTGTTTATGTAGCTAATGCAATTTTGGTGAAGGACACAAAAGGCTAAATTCGATTTTTGCAAAATTAAATGGCATGCTCTAGATTTTTGATACTGAATAATGAACAGATATAATTTGTTAAAGATGTATGCTAAAAGTATTTGCAAATCAATTCGTTTAAACAATTTGAACTCAATTGTCTCAATCCTGATTGAAAATGTCAGTTATTATTGCCAATATAATGCAAACTATTATTATATTGTGATTATCAGTATAGTGCTGAGCAATAAATAATCATTGTAACTAGTACCTCTTTAGAAGCTACTGCATTTCCTGTATATGCATATCTGTCAACGTTATTGTTTTGTTGCACTAACCACATCTCTGATTTTGTACGAGATTTTAAGTAGCTGTTATTCTTGTTTGCATTGCAATACGAATGCTGGGCGAAATGCACCTATATAATTTATGTAGTTGTGAATTGCATCACAGAACGTGTTTCGACATATTTTAGCATACAGAAAATGATACAGCACATACTTCTATATTCTGCACTGCTGGCTACTTATTATTGCATTGTTCTATATAGAGAATGCAAAGAGGCAAAGCCGGCTGTTAGTAAGTGTGGACAAGTTTTGGGGTCGCAGAAGACACGATAGAACGAAAAGGGAAAGGACAGAATAAACAGGATAATCTATGTACATCAACATCCAAGATGTATTAGAAATAACTCGAGAATTCATGAAGTGATTATGAAATAATATTAAGGTGTTAGCTACAAGATAGGTATACAGTCATTTTATGTTCATTGATTAAATACTTTTCGCCTTTTGTGTTACACTCTATTTTAGGTAACTTGAACATAAATTACTTAGGTCCAATTAAAAAATATCACAATTTTCTGTTTAAAAGCACTTATCTTAAAACTCAGATTGTAAAATGGTTAACTAAGGTTAGAAAGTACAATAAAAGATATTTGTATTGATCGATGGATTTTGTGCATACATGACGGGACTAGAAATGAATCAGAGGAATCTTCCTGGACAATTCTTATTCTCGACGTCTCAATGTCAATTCTATCTTCAGCATTACGGCCTGGACAATTCACCCAGATGTTAAAAGTCTTTTTTCGTACAAATTACGGGTTTTTCCAAGATTTTTCGGATTTAATTAAGTTTTGAAAAAGTATCACAGATTAAAGTCGATTTTGTAATAAAATGTTACGAAATATAAGTCTATTATAATAACTATCCTATATAGATTATTGTGTTTTTACGAATTGATAAATCTGTGATTCCTAAATAATGCCGGAGTAATGCATTGGGCAAAAATATTGTAGATTTGAGTCAGAGAATGTGGGTTATTTGTGTGGATTGTCAGGGAGGAATTGTCGGTGAAGAAGTGTCCTCTCTGAAAAGTAAGATGGATATTTGTAGTAGTGGGAGTGGGAGAGATGTAAGCTGCGTAGTAAAATTCAGTAGAGAGTTAAGCAGGGATTTAGCGTGAGTTAACGGAACTCAACATACAAATAGTCACATAGTATTGAGCATTAGAATATTGAGTTGAGCCCATGAGAAAGACATTGGGCGGAAGTATTGGGTATGCATATGTGTAAGTCTAGTTCTAATTCAGTTGAAATACATTTTATCTTGGATAGACTTCGATAGAGTGGAAGAATGGGGAATTGCATTAAGTAGGAGTAGAATGGAAAAGACAACTTACTACAATAGGTAGTTGTATGTGAGATGTGAGTAAAGAGTAGAGATAAAAATGCAAATCATAGGACCGCACCGGCAAGAAAAATAAGGCAATTGCAATGACACTAAAAGAGAGAAAAGTCCGGGATTTGTATGCATGCACGTAACGAGACGAGTTGGATTGGAGTGCGACGACAGAGTGAAGTCACTAGACGAAAATATCCAAGACTCCTTGTTACACAAGTGATACATATTTTGACTAAACAGGAGACTCCTTCGTCTCTCTCTTCTGAATACAAAAACGCATAAAGTGCGGAATGGCCCGGAATAAACTAAACTGCTGGAGAAGAGACTCGAGCGTTCTAATGTAATGTACAATAATGTAATGCTACACAAATACCAGAATACGAACACTGCTGAACGCAACATTTATTTTCTATACTCAACTATCTACATCCCCACTCTCTCCGTTTTCTATCCACTTACATACATACACGGGCATAATATAATCTACTCCATTCTACCTCCTAAAATCCGTCTACGTGCGACTATGCTATTCTAATAGTATAAGGCATAGTTCCAGGTACATAGTCTTATGTTATGTATCGACGTGCATTTATTTTACAGCAGTAAACAGCTATCTACGGTTATTACAGTATTTACAATTTACTCTGTCCTTCCTCCGACAATCCTGCATGTGAAACACTGATACTACCAATGAGATCACTTCACAACTACCTACCTATAAATCTACTGTTGCTTACAACTCTCACAGCCACATACACCATACTCCGTAGATTCCATTTACAAATAAAATAAATCGATTTTCCTCAGCCCAAGGACTACTTTTTGGACATTTTAATACCATGGGACAAAGTAGGGTCTTTAAAATGGGTGCAATTTTCTTTTATAATGTTTACAGACTTACGCATAAGTGAACGAACAGTTATATTAATTAGTTGCTTAATCATTCTCTAGAGTTCAATGGACATAGGTTCATATGTCATTGACTACTGATTAGCAGTTTGAATAGATTTGCAGATTTTTTCACACAGGGTAGTTTAAGGTATATAATTTGAAACTAAATCAAAAATATCTTGAGAATATCTAGCATGAGAACAAGTTCATAAACAAGGCGATCGACTTGATTGAATGCTAAGGTTCTGATTTTAGTCCGATAGTATGAAATGCCTGCTTTGTATATCAATTTTTTCATGTAGAGGACAGGCGACTTAGTTGTTGGGTTGCGTAAGCCATTTTTCATAAAGTAGCATTCAGAAAAGTGTCTAAGAGACTTAGGTACCAAAGTAAAGTAAGTCTCCTGTGACAAAGAATTTACCAATAACGCTGAAAAAAGTATTTTTAAAAGACACGTTTTTACATGTTCTGCATACATTACATTGTACAATGCCATTGTGTGTTATGATTATGATAAATATGAGGATATCACAATGCAAATAGCAACCCTTTGAGCACGAGCCTAATAGCTACTGAGTCAATTGTAATAACTTGCACATAGTATTTAGCATACCACTGATGGTGTGATAATATTTGCATTTATTGTGTTTGCTGAAAAACTCTGGTCTGATGTGAGTTGTAGTGACGTGATGGGAATGATCATGATTCATGATACGAATAACTCCACGGGGAGTAAACATCAATTTATATGGAAATATCGTCCGAGCATTGGATACATTTCATATGCCCATTGTGTAAAGAATAATTATTGTTGCTCATTACACGCAGAAAATAAAAATAAATGACAATATCACACACATGAAATGACAATAAGGTTTATAAATGCAAATGAATAAATTTTATGCATACTACTTGAGTTCAAGGCAAAGTATTTGAAACCTTAAGACAGTATAAGTATGTCCGCCATAATCTGAATGATAGCAATAGGAAAAAATTGCATAGGAAATGAACGAAAGTTAATAGTGACTGAGAATTGGCAATATTATGTTGGCGATTTCTCGAATTTAGCTTAATAAGATCATTGAACCCGTAAATATTCAAAAATAAAGTGTGCGTATGTTGTAAGTAGATAGAGAAGTACAGAAAATTTTCTAAATGTATATGTAACGAGCAATGCGTAAAAGTTACATTAGATAATTACTAGTAAGTAAATGTAAATGTAGTTAGGATCGCAGTAAAAGTTTTACAACAACATGAATGAGAGTGTGAGATGTTTATGAAAAGGTAATGAATATAAAAATTGGGTAGATGCTATATAGATATAAAGTGCTTCGGCACTCTAATGATGTAGTATTGTAATAAAAGTAGCTAAATGTGTGTGTATGAAATATATTGTCAACATTAAAAGGTTTATATAGGAATGATCAGCTAGAGTGTTACCGAATGGAGGTAATTCTAGTTTGGTAGGGATTAGACATTACGTTAGATAGTTTAGTTAAGTGGGCAATCTATAAATTGTATCTTGTGGATCTGTGAATGATGTTTGGCTGTGCTCTTGAAATCGAAAGCTGGTGTAAGTCAAAGGCTAAGGAAGAGTGATGCTCACTCGAGTCTGAAAAACTCGTGTCTACGACTGCACACCCATTTTTGCAAAAGTTGTTAAAAGAACTCATTTTCGTCTGAAAGTTACGTTCGGAAGAAAGATTTGTACTTCATACACAGAAGTAGATGTAGTTTGTTAACTATTTGTATATGATCATAATGCATAAAGCGATAAGTATATAGATAAATATATATGCCAAAAGTTTAAGTTGCGATATGATCACCAAACAAGTCTAACTGACCTAAAGTAGTTTATTTTAACTTAGCTACATGAATATATGTAATGAGGAGCTAACGAGTCTAAGAAAATGGATAGCTAAAAAGGCTAGGCTATTTTATAGCTCTGAAATGTATTTCTACAGTGTACTGGAATAGTTCTACATATTATTATTACAATCCGACCAACTGTACTCTTTTACTATCTCTATGCAATATCAAGAGTCCAGCAAACTATCTTAGTTATTGTAGACCTCTGAGTCAAGAAAGACAGTTACGTTGCAGAAGAAAACTTCATTACATTATATTACATTACAATAGCATGGACTCGCCTGGCTTCCTTTAGTTTAGCTAGCTGGAGCGGAATAGGCAGTGCTATTTGATATATACTGGCTAGTCATCTCAAGCCGCATGCTTTTGGCAGAGTGTCAAAACCAAAAGTAAAGTACAATTGTCCGAAGACGCTCATGGAAGGAAAACCAAAAGGAAATTCAACTAAAGTTTCCTGCTTAGAGATAAATCTGTGGAACAAAAGTATCTTTCTTACATGATTTTTACCCGACTAACTTCTCATCTATCCCCATCTTAATTTTTACAAAACCAAAATTATGATCCTACCACACGTAACTAATCCTTAAGACCCACCACCAACAATTTATGCAAAAACCCATTTTACAAAAACTCCTATCTAAATCATAACCATTCCCCATATTATCTTTTACAATCCATTTTTCAAAACAAATTGCTCTCTGCTAAAACTCAAATATTCCAAACGTTTTCTATGTAGATTTTCACTTGTAAACCAGCACCCACGTTTGGCTCCACATCGCAACACATAGCGGAACGGAAAGCAATGTCTAACCCGTGTAACCTACACAAATCTCCAAAATAACCATACAAAAGTCACGACTCCTCTGTGCTTTGGTTTTGAGGTTTCCGTACCCAAACTTCATATTTTAGCATTCCCATTCATTATTTCCCTCCTGCCCTAGTCTAAGAGTATGTAACTTCCCCAATTACTCTTATTCTACCCTTTTCTCTATTTTAGCATAATGCGGTCCACTTTTGTTTCTTGTGGGTTATCTTCTATTCATTTACCCACTCAACTCTAACAGTGTCACAAGGTCATTTATGCTAATTTAATTTCCCTTCTCTTTCCCTAATACATCCCTGCAATTTTAACGCGCCAGGAATTTCTGCAAGTTCTCTTTCAGCGAAAATGAAATAATGTTGCAATTCGATACCCGTGAATCTGACAATTAACGATGGAAATTATTTCAATCTATCGATTAAATAGGTCCTCCTCCTCCGTTTCCGTAAACCATAAAATAATACAAAATAATTCAATAATAATACAGTTTCAATTTTAATCTAGCCAAAGATTTTAGAATCTATTGCAAGAACAGTAAATTTTCCGAATAAAGAATTAATGCAAGTGGGCAAGCCTAGTAAATGTTTTAACGTGCTAGGAATTTCTGCAAGTTCTCTTTCAGCGAAAATGAAATAATGTTGCAATTCAATACCCGTGAATCTGACAATTAACAATGGCAATTATTCCAATGTACTAATTTATTAGGTCGCCTGTCCCCCCGCCTGCTATCAGCCATAAAATAATACAATTTCAATAATTTTCTAGCCAAAATTTTTAGAATCTATTGCAAGAACAGATAAAATATAATTTCGAAAGATAATTAATGCAAGTGGGCAAGCCTAGTAAATGTTTGAGGGTTAAAAAGGAGTAAAATGAAGGGTGGTTCCACTAGAAAATTGTTGTTACTTACCAATGCGATTAAAATCCTCTTTTCCATAATGGGTGTACTATGGAATTGTCCACTGAATCACTTGCTGGTTGGTACTGAATGTGTTGATTGGATAGAAACAAAAAAGAGAAGTAATTCACAATAAAAATCACTCCACACCCCGTCCAGAACAATTGTAAACTGTTGTTATCTTAGATTGTGTCTGAGGAGTAGAGTCCTTGTGATCTGTTACACGGAGCACACGGTCAGAGGTACTAAGAGGAAATTATTTCACCCTTTGAGATTATATACAATCAAATGCCCTATGTGGGGTAACTGAGAGTCGAGACTTATTGCTAGCATTCCTTTGTATTTTAGCAAATATGTAATTCAACGTTAATTCACTATTGGTAAGATAGGCCTTTGCATTAGTTTCCATTCTACGGAGATTTTCACACTAGGCTATGCTACGTCCTTTAAAGCAAACATCATACCTTCTCGCATACTTAAGCTAAATTATTATGTATACCACAAAAGGGTAAGATCACCTAACTAAAAGTAATCCAAATGGCAAAGCACCACGTGTACGTAACACTCACTCTCAAAAGATACTTTTTCATTATCCTAACCATACTTATGTGTGTATTAGCTGACATGGCAAGTCATGATTTTCTGTTGAACGGATTGCAATGTTATGTTTACCTCTCTGCGGACAATTATTGTAACTATACATTATGTACAATGTACTCTAGTGCTCTACTGTCAACTTGCATTGCATTGTTGCACTCAGCATTGTTGGGCTTTCGTGGGGTACAAACGATCCCTTCCATTCATTTTCATTCACAGCTACCTACACTATACTTATTTACGATCCAATAATATCGTGAATACATAATACATACTTGTAAAATAATCTACTCTCTACTTAGTGCCTGTCTGCATAATTATTTCACTCACGAGTACATAGGTAACATTTGCCTAATACAAAACGATTGATATTGCAATTTTCTGGGTCTGTTCTACTGATATTGACTTTTCATGCAACTGACCATTGTTTTCAATTTTTTATGTACCCATTAATTTGTAAGTGATTTACGGACTTTTGGTTTCGTATCAGAATACACCTTTGACTATCTATTGAATTGTGTCAATTTCTTTTGAAGAAAGAGAGTTATTTGAAAATGCACTTAAG